>SKCR01044558.1:0-7500 GCA_019454045.1 Zanthoxylum bungeanum | reverse complement strand
CTGAAGTTGATCGCGGACCTCTTTCTAGGGTTGGGCCCGCCCTAGGGAGGGGGTCGTGACAGATTTGGTATCAGAGCTTAGGGATTTAGGTTCTGTAGACATATTGCATTAGATGAGGGTATTAAAAGGGTAGATTTGTGTCCGTAGTAAAATGTCTGGACGTGGCCGTGGTACTGGTACTCAACGTGGGAGAGGGATAGCGTGACGATGCGTGAAAAATTGTCGAGGAATAGTATAGAAAGACCCCACACTTAGTCGATAGATCTTGAATTTGATATAGCTTATCTGGTATTCCGCTGATTGTTGATGATATCGATGGTTCTAGACTTATACATCCAGTAGTTCTGACAAGTTGCCCACATCGTTGTTTCTGTAGTTGTATCTGACGTGATTTCTATGGTTGTACCTAACATAAACCTCCTGTCGCAGTTATAACATCGTTGTGAGTTAGTAGGTCGAAGACATTAGAACTTTGGTGTTCGAGAGAAAAGAAAGAATTTGTTGATACTCACTCATATTAATTAAACATATTTATGATTACATTATGGAATATAACAACTTGGTTGCGTTGCAAGGACATGATCATCTTCGAATTGATAATCTTCCCATTGACGTTTCGCACATAGAGACATAGGAATGAGGCCGTCGATGATTTGGATTTCGAGACTGTCAGGAAACTTGATTTTGTTGTAGCCCTGAACGATACTTCTATATGATTCTTCGATAGTAGTGAAGAGTTGCCAGTCTTTATCATTGGTATTGCTTTCTAGACTTCGATGGACTGAGTCTGCGGAGAGAGCTCTAAGATCACATGAATGGTGGAAAGTAATATCTTCTGGGAAAATATCATCGTAATCATAGTAAGCTCTAAGCTTTGGTGTAGATGGCCAATTAGTGAGTTGACTAGATGATATGATTCTTATAAGATGAATTGGGTGGTAAACGAGCGAATAGTCATCCGACCATTCTGGAGTAATGGTTTCGATCCAGACGGTAATACTTTTGTGTCGTTTATACCATCGATGTAAAATATTACTGACAAATGGAGGAAGTTCACTTAGGCTGGCTTCTGAGATACCAGGATAGTTGGGATGGATTGGACTTGGTCCAAGAATAAATCCATTTAGGAAACCAACTTCAAACAAGGTGCCGAGACTCCACTGGCAATGATTGAAGAAATCATGGCTATTGATGAAAACTGTGGAATGGAATCTGTGATATCCACAGTGAACAATCGCATAATTATTTTTATATTGGATTAAACCATCTGTTTTTCCATTCCAAATGGTTCTAAGAATGTAACACCACCTCATGAAGTTGGTAGGAACTCTTGCCACAATATCTATTGCAACCTCTTTAGGTAAAAGAGCGGACGGAGCTTCATTGAGACAATCGTAGATGTCTCTCCAAAGGTCTTGAACATATTTGGAGTCTATAACTGCTCGATCTTTGACTGACCATTTACAAAGCTTTTGGTATATCACCTTAGCTCTGACGGATCTTGAACAGGGGTTAGGATTGGCAGATGAGGATGCCATTATAGAAGTTTTGAGTAATTCCTTAAGAACTCATGCATCTCTTTATAGGAAGAGATATTTATAATTCTCCATGATTAGATACTTTCACAGTATTCATGCATAATTGGTAAGGATAATAATTATCGCGATGATAAGAGGTAAAACATGAATGTGAGGGACCTGCAAATCCTCTTTTTAGTAGTGGGAATCTTAAGATGATGGATTATGCGTAAACTTCCAAAAGCTATTTACAGATGTTGTTTGAGTAGGACCCATTGGTGGAGCCCTTTTCTTTTGGAGACAGGATAACTGGTTTGTAAGTTGCGGCACATGTTAGAATAATAATAATTGGGGGCATTATTCATATGATGGTGAGTGTGAGATGTATAATGATCGTTAGAGTTTGAAATATTTTTTCCACTGAGAAACATCTGAATTTTGGAGATAGACATGTTGGATAGAGTTTCTAAGTGACTATGATTGTACTATTGATTTTCATTCTTGAAAGGTCAATGAAGTTACTGATACACCGAGTAGGAAGAATGTGATTAATTTTTTAGAGTTAGACAGAAAATCTTTGAGGAGACATTGGTATGCTTGACTTTTGGATTGATCGATAGTGGGGATATTCTTGTTTATATGAAGGTTCGACCCACACCGTTAGAAAGAATTATTATAGCACAAGCGGTTTAACCTATAAAAAAATTGGAGAGCAGAGATTGGGAAGAATGAGATTACTACTTTCAGATTAAGTTCAGAGGATATATAACTATTTGGTGATAGGGTTGTAATACCACCTACTGGAACGCTTAAGTATGAGATCTTGGATGAGGCACACGATGACCTTTATTATATGAAATTTGAGAGCACTAAGATGTATAAAAATCTAAAGAAGACTTATTGGAGGTTGGGAATGAAGAGAGAGATTTAAGTGTTTATATCTCGGCGTTTAGTTTGTCAGTAGGATATAGGAGAGCATCAACAACCAGTTGGATTACTCCAGTCTTTAACTAGACCTGAGTGGCCATGGGAAAATATCGTGATGGATTTTGTGGTACGACTATCGAGGACACGGTTTGGTTATGATGTAATTTGTGTAGTAGTGGATCGATTGTCTAGGTTTGCTCATTTCCTACCGATTCGAGTTACGTGGGGACCAGAGAAACTAGGAGAACTGTATGTGGAGCAGATTGTGCGGTTACATGGTGTACCCTTATCGATTGTATCGGATAGGGTTGTCGGATTTACTTCTCATTTCGGGAGAGTTTAGTTTCTGGAAGACTATCGGATCAAAGATTTCTACGAACACCTTATTCCACCCTCAAACTGACGGTCAATCAGAGAGGATTATTCAGACGTTAAAAGATTTGTTGAGATTGTGTGTTTTGATATAAATGGGAGTTGGGGTGAACATTTGCATTTGATCGAGTTCACATATAACTATAGCTTTTTGACTAGAATTGGCATGACTCCATTTGAGGCTTTACGAGAGAGGCGATTTAAGACTTTTGTTTGTTGGGGTCGAGGTTGAAGATGGACAGATTCTTGGCTCAAACTTGGTAGATATGACATCTGAGGATCAGGTTGATCCGAGCGAGACTGTTGGTTGAGAAGAATCGAGAAAAGAGTTTTGTAAACAGTATGAGGTATGATCTCGAGTACCAAATTGGGGATACAGTATTCTTGAAAATTTCTTATTGGGAGGGAACATTGAGGTTTGGTCGGAAAAGAACGTCTTCTTCGAGCTGTAATGGTTCTTTTGAGATTTTGAAGAGAGAGGGAAAAATGACGTATCGTCTAGCATTACCATCGGAGTTAGAAAGGGATTCATAAGTGATTCGTATATTCGTTCTAACGAAGTTTGTACCAGAATATTGACACATTTTAGAAAGTTAACCGTTGGGCCTGAGCAAGAGCTTGACATACGAAGATCAGCCCGTGGATATCATAGATCAAAAGATTCGAGAGTTGAGATCAAGATGTATTTCTCTTGTAAAGGTTTTGTGGACTAATCATCACATTCAGGATGCGACTTGGGGAGTGGAACAGGATTTGAAGGAGAAATTCCAGAACTATTTGAGGATTTAGAAATTTCGGGGAAGAAATTTTTGTAAGGTAGGTAGATTGTGAGATTTGCGTGTTAGCTGGCAAGCAAAAAAAAAAAAAATAAAAATATATATATATTAAAATAATAAAACATTACTTTTGAAGTTTATTTAAGTGTCAGCGCGTATTAGAAGGAGGAGCAACGAAACATTTAAAAAAATTCTTCTTTCTTCTCTCTCTCCTATTCTCTTTCTTTTTGTGCCGAAATTTTGAAGCGTCGCTACCGTGTTCACCGCCGACCACCTTCAGCCACGCGCCGGACCACCGTGTATCTGCCGCCGTCAGCTTTCCAGAGCCACCGAGATCGAGTCCAACGGCCGCCGGACGCATTGCCACGCGCCTCCAGAAGAGGACGCTACGCCGTTGGATCTTCTGCAATTTCTGGCCGTCTCCGGTCACTTTTGATGGCCACCTCCGGCGAGTGAGCACTTTATAGGCCGAGATCTTTCCAACGCCAGTGGTCGCTTCCTGATCCGACATCGTTTGAGTTGTTTTTTGTTTTGTAGTTACCGACGATTCGGGGATATTACTGGAAGTTGAGATCCGACCGTTGGATCGACGATCCGAACATATCAGATTGTTGCTCTCGATTATACGAGCGTATTGGTATATATATCCACCGTTGGAAGTATCTGGTTGTGGGGCCCAATTTTTGGTTGTGGGGCCCGATGTTCGTTGTGGGGCCCGCTTGTCTCGTTAAGCGTTTCAGCAAGTTCCGAAGCCGTTCTTCGCTGTGATCCTTGAGATGTTGCTGACCAGTGGATCTTTCCTTGAGAGGTTTGGAGATCGTTGGAGCTCGGTATGTGATTATTATCATTTTGGGGGAGTAAATGATAGAATTGGAAAGTTTTGGACATAATTGTAAATTTGCATAATTAAGAGGGTAAAATTGTAAATTCTGGCTTTTAGGGGTTAAATAGTAATATTTAAGAATTGTAGGACTATTTGGGCATATTAGAAAGTTTATGGGTTAAATCGTAATTTTGGATAATTAAGGGACATGATCGTAATTTTATATTTTTCAGATTCTTAGCGAAGATAGATATATTAAGGGCTTTTGCATGGATAGAGGTAAGTACACTCTGTGATGATTCTCTTAACATATTGTTTGATGATTGATGGTTGTTGTGAGAGTCGGTATATATAAATATAATGGTATATATATATAATATATTTTATTAAATATATTTTGTTGAGCTATTGAAAGCATGATAAATATGAAATCATGATTATTGAAACGAGATTGATGGATTGGATGTGAGATGTGATTGTGTTTGATGATGTGTGATGTTGTTTATGCTGCCGGGTTTTGTATAATAGTGGTCGGATTTGAGATGATGTGATGATACATCAGATGATATGAGATGATAGAAAACCTTGGGAGTTGTCATTGAGGACTCTTCCATTGGTTTTGATTTGGGGGTATACGGGGACTCCCCTTGATTATATTTCACTCACATTTTACGAGTTGATATGGTTGGAAACCTTGGGATTTGTCATTGAGGACTCTCCCATTGGTTTCAATCCTCTGTTATACTAAACCCGGATTAGCAACCATGTTTGATGGATGTTTGTTTTTGTGGGATGATTGTTGTGATGATATTATACTATATGTTATTTTCATATATTGTATTATAATATATATATATATATATATATATATATATATATAGTAATCGATAGCATGAGAACATAATGGTGAAAACTAATTTGAGACATAAATTGAAATATTGAGTACTATGTGATTTTGAGATGAGTTGATGGATGATATGAGATGAGATGTGTTGTTGTGAGTTTGTTCTGCCTGAGATAACTGTTATATATCTGAACTGATATTTTCATATTTTAATTACCATATATATTATATATATATATATATATTCCTATTTTGTTGGTGAGGTCATGTTGAGAGAATGCGTGTTTACTTACTGAGCTTTTTAAGCTCACTCCCCTCTTCCCCCAAACATTCCAGGTAATTCGCGAGCACAGTAGGAGCAGTACCAGATTTGGATCCACGTGCCACAATTGTATTTTCGGGTTGGTCCAGACATTTGAGTCGTCACTTGTATATTATAAAGACGTGTTGTAAACCATATTTTTGATGTATATTCCATGTATTTGTAATTTATGATGTATTATTGTGTGAAATCAAATGGTGGGTTTGACATTTAGATTGCTCGAGCTGAAGTTGATCGCGAACCTCTTTCTAGGGTTGGGCCCGCCCTAGGGAAGGGTTCGTGACACAAATACCTTCTGCATAAGGGAAACCAGCAATAGAGGGCTTCAAGAACTTAGCCACTCCCTCAGTGGAAGCATGGCCTCTATGGGCACTGCCAAAGACATCATTAACATAGAGATTTGCAAGTGAAGCTAGCTTCTTAGCAAACTCTAGGCCATTCTTCTTTTCCTCCTTATAGAACCTCACATTTTCCAGAAGCAAGACACCTCCTTCTAGGATTTCAGCCACCTCTTTTTCAACTTCTGCACCAATACAGACTATACAGTCATTTTCCATTTTAACCTATGGCACTAAAGGTAAAAAAATGATTAAAAAAAATTATCAAATGATTAAATATTTAAGAGTACAAGAATTAAGAATCAATATTTTATGACTATATACAAGGGACAGACAAACCTCAACTCCAAAAGTTCAGAAAGCCTTGGCACAAAAGGCTTCAAGCTGCACTTGGGTGTAACACCCTTAGGACATCCCTGAAATCAGAAGACATCAAAGTCACAAGTCACAAATCAAATTAAATATTTATAATATAAGCAAAAATTTCGACGCCAAAGGGTTTTTAAAATCCCTAAAATCGTTATCCTTTCTCCCTCACTCTCTGCTTCAGCTTTCTTCTCTTCTCGGTTCCTCCCTTCACTCTCGGATTCTGGTATGTGTTTCTTCTGCTTTCTTCATGCGTAATTTGTTGAGTTTTGGCGTGCAGCATGGGAGATATTCATGGGAGATATTTAGTAAAATATGATTATAAGGTTTTTGTATAACTGTGAATTGCAATGTTTACAACATCATCTTCAGGATGTTCAAATCACTACAAGAAAATTGTGATTTAGAGACGGAAATATATGTCGCTAATCCGTCGCTACTGGATAGTTAGTGACGGAATAGAGACGGACAAATTTTGTCTCTATTTTGTTGGTCGAAAAAGTATAGCAACGGAAATAAATCATCTGTTGCTAAAATTAGCAACTGAATTTTAGTCCGTCTCTAATTAGCGAAAGAAAATAATTTCTCGCTAATTAGAGACGGAATTTTCTATCTCTAAATAGAAATGGCTTTAGAGACGGAAAATTTCGTCTCTAATTAGATACGGTAAATTCCGTCTCTAAATAGATGTAGCGACGAATTTAATATTTCGTCTCTAAATAGAGACGGAAATAGTTTTCGTTTCTATATATAGCGATGGATTTAATATTCCGTTGTTATTTAGAGACGGAATTTTAATTCCGTCTCATTATATAGAGACGGATTCATAAATTCGTCGCTATTCTGTGGCTTTTTATTCCCGCTATTTCATTCCCGTCACTATTAGTTTCAGAATTTTGTCCCGTCGTTAAATTCCGTAGCTAATGTTGTAATCCATTTCAATTTCGTCGCTATTCCATTTCAAAATGTTGAAACAGAGTTTTCCGTCGCTAATTTCCGTAGTTAATTCTGTATTTTCTTGTAGTGAATGATTGGAAAAAATGTGGAGTTTACGGGTTCCTTCAAAGATAAAATTTTCCACTGGCTAATTTTTAGTTAAGAAATGAAGCGACCAATTGTTGTTCTCGGTTTTCTAGTTCTTCTATGGAGGATACACTGCATGCATTGCTTTGGTATAAAATTTATGATGCTTTAGGTGATGTTATGACTTTGTTC
>SKCR01044557.1:0-76773 GCA_019454045.1 Zanthoxylum bungeanum | reverse complement strand
TATTCCAACACCAACAACCTAGGGTGGAGGAATCATCCTAATTTATCATGGAGCAACAATTCAGGCCAACAGCAGAACTATCCACCACCTGAATTCCAGCAACAGAACAAAAGCCAGGAGCAGGCAAAAGAACCAAAATGAAAGAATGGTTTGCAGAGATGTTCAAAAAGCAAGAAGCAAAATACGATGCTATGTTTCAATCCCAAGCAACATTAATTCAAAGTCAATCTGCTTCTATTAAAGCACTGGAGAATCAAATGGGAGAACTGGCAAATGCTCAGAGTTACAGACCGCCAGGTACCCTTCCTAGCAACACAGAGCCAAATCCAAGAAATATGGGAAGGAACAATGTCATGCCATCATGTTAAAGAGCGGTACTGAAATCAACAAAGATGTTGGAGTCAATTCAACTACTGAGGAAGTTCCAAAAGAAACAAAGCAACAAATAGAGGAAAAAGAAGCAAAAGAAAAAGAACAGATCACTCCACCTCCACCTTTTCCTCATTGTCTTCAGAAGAACAAATTGGACAAGCAGTTTTCTCGGTTCCTGGAGATCTTCAAAAAGCTGCATATCACATTCCATTTGCAGAAGCGTTAGAACAAATGCCCACATATGCCAAATTCATGAAAGATATTCTTTCACGAAAAGGAGATGGGGAGATTACGAGACAGTAGCATTAACAGAAGAATGTATGTGTCATTCAAAGAAACTTCCCCCGAAGTTGAAAGATCCTGACAGTTTCACTGTTCCTTGCGTCATAGGAGAACATAACTTTGGTAAGGCTTTGTGTGATTTAGGTGCGAGTGTTAACTTGATGTCTTTTTCTATTTTCAGGAAACTGCAGATTGGAGAAACAATGCCAACTTCAGTCTCACTACAACTTGTTGATAGAACGCTCGTATTTCCGAGAGGTATAGTTGAAGATGTGCTGGTCAAGGTTGACAAATTCATTTTCCTAGCAGATTTTATTGTCCTTGATATGGAGGAAGACGCAGACGTGCCAATCATCCTTGGGAGACCATTCTTGGCTACAGGTCGAACCATTATTGATGTACAAAAAGGAGAACTAACCATGAGGGTACATGACCAAGAAGTAACATTCAATGTTTTCAAGGCCATGAATTTCCCAAATGATGAAAAGAAGGAGGAATGTTTCAAACTCGATGTGATACACAGTACCATTCAGAACTCTGATGAAAGACAAAGTTCTACTGACAAACTTAAAACATGTCAATTGCCTGTGGAGCCTAAAGATAAAGCATCGTTTGCACTAAAAGAGCCAATACTTGCTCTACAAGCAACAGAAGAGAAAAAGTTCCACCAGCTCAACGAATTGGAGGAATTTCACAATCAGCCTTTTGAAGATGCCAAATTGTACAAAGAAAAAAGCAAGAAAAGACATGATGAGAAGTTAGTGCGCATACAACTGGAACTAGGGCAGAAGGTACTGTTAAACAAATCAAGGGTGAAATTCTTCCCATGGAAGCCAAAATCACGGTGGTCAGGTCCATTTGTGATCACCAAAGTTTTACCAAATAGAGCCGTTGAGATACATGATCCTGACGCTAACAAAACTTTCAAGGTTAAAAACAAGCGTGTCAAGCACTACTGGGGAGAATCATTTGAGCGACAAAAAGAAAGTGTTACACTTTCAGATCTAGCTTAACGTTCGAGAAGTCATGTCTGGCTGACGACTTTAAACTTAGCGCTCGTAGGGAGGCAACCCATGCAATTTTTGTATATATTGTGATTTGGTGTGATTTAATTTTGTGTGTTTAGTTTTTGCAGATTAAGTCATTTCAAGATGGAAGAAGCTCTCGTAAATCTTCACAAGCAATTTTCTCTTCTCTCCCTCAAAAATCTCTAATGAAAGTTTACAAAGCTCGCTTGGAACGGATGAGGTTATTGACAATCCATGGTATTCCTAATGATATTCGTTGGGTAATTGAAGCACGAGTCCGATTGGCAGGTGAGTCTTCTGACTCTTTTATTTCACATCTGCCTGGTTTTGGAAGAAGCACGTATGCAAAGAAACGTAGAGCTAAGCAAATGGGTGTTTGTTTCAAATGTGCACGATTTAATTGCAACACTCGTTGTCGTTCTTTAGGAATGGTGTCTGATAATCGCGAAGACAAAATTAAATTCATTAGGGATGGCTTGAGTAAGGAGTCTTTAGATGATATATCTTCGACTCTTGAGACACATCCCAGTGGATATGTTCACATAGCCTTTCGCAAATTACATACACAATTTCAAAAAGAAAGACAACAGTTAAGTCTCGGGAATCTGACTCAAAAAACCCTGTTTTGCCAATTTATAAGAAAATTGGATGGGAAGCTTATCCCTGACGCATAGACGTCAATCAAGCCGTTACTTTTCTTGTAAATATTATATATCTTTGTCTTTTCTTAATAATTGTGATTTTTTTTGTTGTTTTCTTTTAATTTTCTCCGACAGGATCCAGACCTTTTTGACTATCACGATCTATTTTACTATTGTTCTACTAATCGTCCTCTGGAAGATACTTGTGCTATTTTTACTCACCCTTTTCAGGTACTATAAAATCAGCCGTCATTGCACTTTTGAAGGCATCCAGAGTTGAGAAAGAAATACATATAAAAAAAATGGAAGCCACTTCAAGAAGACGAGTTGAAAACATCTCTGTGTTTTCGTACTAGTGTTGGTACTAAGCCACAATACGTAGAAGCAGCACATGAATTGGGTCGAGTCTTAGCTGCAAGAAATATGCACTTAATATATGGCGAAGGCAATCTTGGACTTATGGGGATCGTTTCAAAGGCTGTACAGGAAGGAGGCAGTCATGTTTTGGGAATCATCCCAAAACCCTTGGCAGAGGCAAATCTTATTGGATCATCAAACGGAGAGGAACTGATCATGCTAGGTATGTCTGAACGACTGGTAGAAATGATTAACCGTGCTGATGCTTTTATCGCTTTGCCAGGTGGCTTGGGTACATTGGAGGAAATTTTTATTGTTCTATCTTGGGCGAACCTGAACATACACCAGAAACCGCTTGGACTGCTTAACGTTGATGGATTTTATGATTTTCTTTGTGTGTTTCTTGATGATGCTCGGAGAAATGGGTTCTTGTCAAAACCTATGAAAGAACTCCTCTTTAACTGCCAGAACTGCTCCGGATCTAATAGACCAACTCATAGCATATGAACCACAAGTTGACCCTATCCTTTCAAAGATAAATTGGTCCGAGGACGATCGTGGTAAGAGGCATAGAATTAATCTGGATCTTAACCCTTAATTTCCTGTAGATTTCAGCTAACCAGGTACGACCTTCTTAACTCTCCTTTTACTGTTTGAGACATTGGGGACAATGTCTCATTTAGGTTTGGGGGAGGGAATTAGTTGATCAGTACCTTGTTTTTAGTTTGTGTGTTATTTTTATTTTTAGTCCAAAATTTTTTCGAAAAATACAAAAAAAAAATGGAAAATTTTCAAAAATTACAAAAATATTTTGTGTTTTTTTTTGTTTTGACTAAAAAGGTGAAATTGGTAAAAGATAGCTGAGTAAGGAGTTTCCACTCCTGAGACGTATCTCAAACCTAATTCGAAACAAGTTAATTTTTGTTTATTTCCTTTTGAATTATTTAATTTGTGAATTCTCCATAAAACTGACTAAAATGAATCTTCATATGCTCTGTTGGCAGGTATTATCAACATATATAGTAACATACGGACATGAGATAAAATTGAAAAGTTTGTAATATTCAGTGCTCTAGTTTAATTGGAGGAAGCATCTCAAAAAAAGCAATGGAGTAAAAAAAAAAAAAACGTCTGAGATCCAAGGTTATTAAGTCTGTAAGGGTGTTTTAACACCTAGTGCCCTAAAACCAACTGGTTTGGGAGTCACTGGCCCAAAGCTCGTTACATGGATCAAAGATGCTACAAATATATAATATATATATATATATATATATATATATATATAATATATATATATTTACTCTCTTATCAACTGCACTTATGACTGTTGTGGGTCAAAATGAGTTGTTTAATATTTTGTTGGCTGTGTATATGGAGAATGGTAAATATAATCGGAGAATTTACTTATTCAGTAATTTAGAAAGAAACAAAACAACTAGTAACTTGAAGTAGAAGTTTCACCTGATTAGTCACTAACATCTTTATTCTATTTTCGCTTGTCTTTTTACTTTTGTGTGCATTAGTTTTATTAACTTTTTACTTTTGTAAAAATGTTTGTGGGTATCATTGCTGTAAACCCTCACGAGACTACAACTCGTCCACTAGGGACACCTAGGGGTTTAAAGGCTTGTTGCATACGCTAAATGCAATCGTGATCCCTACGAAAGTGGCTTAGTTAATTTTATTTTCATGTTATTTTATTTTATGTTTTGCTCGAGGACTAGCAAAATGTTAGGTTTGGGGGTGTGATGAGTGGTAAATCTATCACTATTTCCCACTCATTTAACCTAATATTTCGTATAGTTTCTCGAGTTTTGTGAACGTTTTGATGTGTTTTGTTGTTATTTTACAGATAAATAAAGTTTGGAAAGCATTGGAGGCAATTTGGGGCAAAAACGGACAAAAATGCGTCAACATGGATATTTTGGTCTTTAGCGCGTCGCGCCGCCAAACATTACGCGTCGCGACGTCTAAAATGCGCCGTGCCACGTGTCACCATCACAGCCGATCTGCTAACATGCGCCGTGCCACGTGTCAGCATCCTACGGTGCTGACAGTCACCATCGCCACGTGTGCCACGTGTCACTCCAGGTCATCTCCATGTCATCAGCCACGTCAGCAAGTCAATAAGTCAACATTGCCACCTCACCACCACGTCATCATCAGCCAATCAGAAGTTGCCACGTGTCGCAATCCTACGGTGCCGACAGTCACCATCGCCACGTGTGCCACGTGTCACTCCAGGTCATCTCCATGTCCATCAGCCACGTCAGCAAGTCAACAAGTCAACATTGCCACCTCACCGCCACAATCATCGCCATGTAAGCATCAATTATTGGATATCCTATCCTTATCTGACATGTGGCGGATAAGAATCTCAGCGACCAATCAGAAGCCGCCACGTGTCACAATAATTGAGTTCCAACCACCGCGCCACGTGTCACCTTATCAGCTTATCCAGAATCTTCAAACCGGCGAACCAGAGCTTGCCACGTCGACAAAAACTGGCGTAGCGACGCTGAAGCCCCTGGCGTCGCGACGCTGGAAACCGAATTTTTTGCCTATAAATAGAGCGCGAAATTCAGATTTCAGTGCACCACTCTCTCTCTTATAATCTTTCTAAAGAGAAAGTTTCTCTCTCTACTTTCTTTTAATTTTTAGTTTTTAGTTTTTAGTTTTGTAATTAATTTTAATTACGTTTTGTTAATATAGTAATTTAATTTTTACTTTTTACTTTTTACAGTTTTTATTATTTACCATGAGGAGGTAACTCCCCCAGCTAGGGTGAAAGGTAATTCTTTTACTGTTACTATTTAGATTAATCTCCCTTAAAAATAATATATTCACTATTTAAAATATTGACTTAAAAAGGATATCGCCAGATTGGTCGGTTGGTAATTCATTTTAATCTGATTTAAACCTGACTAATAAAGGATACCGCTATATTGGTCGGTTGGTAATTTAATTTTGGTTCCGCCTTTATGGCTGGTTGGACTTAATTTGACTTAATCAGGTTACCTCCTATATGGCTGGTTGGAAAAAGAATCACAAGTTTATATATTATTTTATGGGAGATATCTAAATTAGTAGTAGTAAAAGTAATTCCTTTTACCTTAGCATTTTATTTTATTGTAATTTACTTTTCAGTATTTACTTTACCGCATTTTTACTTTATGTCTTTTATTTTCAAGTTTTTACTAGCCCTAGTTATGTGTTGTAACTAAGTTAGTTATCTGGGGTTGTGATGAAATCCAATATCACCGTTTTATAAGGGTTAGATTATAGCTTGGGTAATATAAAGGTTTATTTATTGAGTCTTAATCTTAATGCTTTTTCATTAACTGGCCATTAATAAAATTGATCTGGTAAATCTAAAATGAACTAGACATAGGGATTTTAGGTTTTAGCCTTAGACTCAATAGCCCACGATCTTCCTTGAGGATAGATAACCCTTTAATAGATTTCCTTACAGGATAGAATATACCTGTCGGGCGGGGGTAGCCATAATTGGGACTTAAACTTAATGAATCCAGATAATTTGGTTGACATAGACATATGGTTCAATTCGGTTAAACTGGGTATTTTTGTCTGACCATCGACAGAGGCTTACACATAATTTAGTGTTCCAGGTTAATAAATCAATATATTACCCAACTTTAAGATAACCACTTCATCTTTAAAATGATATTGGAAGAAATCACAACCCTAGATAGTTTTTAATATTTAATTTTCTTAAAACCTATTTTCGACAAATTTGTTTACTTGCTTTTAAATTTAGAATCGTCACCATTTCAAATCAATCAATCAACTTGTTAGATATTAGTAATCATTTGACCTCATAAAATTAATAGTTTAGATATTAAGTCCTCGTGGGATCGATATTTTTATACTACTTGAACGATACGTGCGCTTGCGTTATACGTGTGTGTTACGCTGGTCAGGATGGGGACTCGGTTGTATCCATTTCCCAAGAAGAGGGCAAAGCTTGCTTTTTCATTGGAAGCAAATTACAGGCTGATTGACATACATGTGCGTAATTATTTGAATGGTAGCATTTTGAAGATGCCCTACAGTGCTAGTATGGGCATGAATGTTAACAGTAAAAATAGGATGTTAAATCTGCTCGAAGAGAAGTTTCATGGAGCTAGTGAATTTGGAAGTGAAGTTACTCTTGGTGCAACTTCCATTGGAATGAGAGTGCAAGCGTACTTATATGATGGTTATTGGGAAGATGTTGGTGATGATTATGAATGTATATTAACTTTAGAGGATCATGAAAATGAAGTAAAAAGAAAGCTTTTTACATGGGCAGATGGAGTTATAGATTGTCTTAGGCATGATGACAAAGATGCTAAACTGGTTCCCACTTGTATTGCCACTCTTGTAGAACCCAACTTTTGTCAAGTTGCTTGTGGACACAGCCCCACTGCTGCGCTCACTACCAGTGGCCATGTTCACACAATGGGAAGCCCTGTTTCTGATCAGTTAGGGGATCCTAAGGCTGATGGGAAGCTCTCTACTCTTGTAAAAAGGAAGCTTACTAACACTTTTGTTGAAGATTGGTTTGTGGTGCTTATCATGCAGTAATTTTAACTTCGAAAACTGAAGTTTACACTTGGAGAAAGGGTGAGAATGGTCAATTAGATCATGGTGATATTGTTGATAGAAATTCCCATCATTGGTTGAAGCTTTGAATGATATTGGAAGTCGATGGACCGAACCATGGGCAGTAGAAACCATATTACAATTCGCAAGTCAAGGAATCTGTTGTCTACTACACTCTTGTCTGGCCTGTGGAATGGTATTTACTGAGGTAGCTTTTAATGCTCTTATGCTCCTTGCAGGACCAGCAACTGCCTGCTCTGTTTCAATAATGTCGATTGATTAACAACCTTCTTCAAGATGGGTATATGTCTTTGATGATTTTATGACCTTGAGGACAATGTCCTTTTGATGGGGAAGGAAATGTTACATATCAAGAGTTAGTTAATTAGCTACAATTAGTTAGGAAAGATTAAGTCAAGTTAGTTAGTAGTTAGTTACTCTTGTAAGCCATCACTTGGCTATAAAAGTTGTATTAAGAAGCCATTATGAAAAAACAATCATTTTCAACAAAATAGCTCTCAAAGGCTTTGGAGTGTTTGGTTAGCTTCCACTCGAATTATTAGCTAACAATTGGAGATTTGTGGGTTTGTCTCGAATAAAACCTATCACAACCCTTCTCAAATTGGAAAGGCTTGAAAGTAATTGTTGGTAAAATTTAATTTGTAAATTTATTGTTCATTATTGTTGAGAAAAATTATTGTGGATTTGTTGGATTAATTGGAAGTATGTATTTGAGGAATTAGAAGCATTTAAGTGTTGGAAAATTAGTATATAACTGATATGTTAATTTTTGAATGCTTGGATTAATTTTTCAAGAGTTGGAAAATTATTTTGTATGCTTGAATTAATTTTTCAAGTGTTGGAAAATTAATTTTAGTATGTTTGAATTATTTTTAAGTGTTAAAAATAATTTTAGAAGATTAGAATAATTTGTCAATAGCTGATAAATGTATTAAAGTGTGTAGAATTTTTAATTGAGCTTATGGTAATTAATTTAATGCATAAAAAAATTGGTAATGATTTTTAGTGCATTGGAATTTTTAAATTTGTGATTAAAAAATTTTATTCACTGTTTTTTGTAATTGCCAAAAAAAAAAAAACTATTCGCTCGGGATTTGATTTCGGGCGGGTTCCGCTGTGCACAGCTTATCTTTTCCTCACTCAACACAAACCACCCCTTCTGGGCTTAAGCGGAGATGTAAAATCCCCGGCTGTCCCAGACTCTTACAAGAAACGCACTCTCTAAATTCGAAACCAAGATTGTTGGACAATTATGACCCATAGCGTCACTATTTGTACAGATCATGGTGTTGTTGTACAAATTAACTATGTGACAAAGGAGATTACTCTCTTATCATTTGTGATTAGATCACCTTAGATGTATAAATGATGAGAGGTCCCTATGATTTGTTCCTGGACGGAGAATGATATGAGACAATATCAGTCCACGTAGGATAAATCATTAAATATCCCTAGTCAGAGTATTATCGAGATTGGACATCGATAGATACGTAAAAGACTAATATTGCACTTGTGCGCATTGTGAGGGCACAACGGCATAGTTCTCATATATTTGGGTATTGGATACTCATGCAAGTGTAATAGGAGGTTGTGTTTCACCGATGGTACGGGAAACAACTTCTCTCTGGATAGACCCCCTCGGAATCCCATTGGTAGTATGACTGTGTGTCTATGGGAGTCCGAAATCAGGGTAGGTGTATTTGGTCTTAACCTGAGACTTGCACCGCTAAAACTTGCGACAATCAATATACTTTGGTTGAGGTCGTCCAGGGCTTTAACCGGTTCTGTGTACGCCAATACTGGGTATGTTGAGAATCGTAGAGTATTGGGTGTGATGTCATGACGGAAGTATCACTCCAGTCATAGTGGAGATGATGTCACGTAGGATACGGTATTAGTGCTTTTAAGTGCTGCGCGGCCATTGGGATATTATGACTAGGTCATAAATATCAGATTATAGAGACTAGTTACCAGACATCCGACATGTGTTTCGTACGGGGCAGACACAACTCCAGCCCCAAGCCTAGCACGTGACCATCCGATACTAGATCGATATGCACTATACGATGTATACTACGCCTGATACAGATCCTTCATTCCTGTAAGGATATTTCCGGAGAATTGGGCAGGCATGATGTTTTGCTAGAAGCCAACCTTGTCTCGTGAATCGGTAAAACGTAGTACTTGGTACTTACGTGTTCGGAAAGTCCGACGACCGTATTTACTGCCAACATATCCGGGGATCTCATGGGTCGCTTCCCAATGATTCACCAATGATGTATGACTCGCACTTTAATTAATCTGGGATTAATTTGATGAGAGAGAAAATTAATCTGGGATTAATTACGGAGATATTTTATCTAGGATAAAATATAGTCTAAAGAGAGAGAACGCGATTAATTTGGAATTAATCGGTAAAATAAATTAATAGTTAAATTTGATTTTTCTATTTAATTTATTCGAATGGGCTAAAATTAATATATCAGATATATTAATATGAAATTGATTTCATTACGAAATTAAAGTCGGGCTTTAATGCGAACGAACAAATTAATTTAGAATTAATTCGTAAACGACATTCGTAATATATTTGCGAGGCATCGATATTTAATTAAATTAGATTTAATTATTTAACGACGGAAGTTCCTTTAATCGGATTAAACGAAACCGAGCCGCGGTAAATGTTCGTAGAGATATTTGAATTTTGAAATCAAATATGTGGGGACCATGTGTGGTAGGTGTACCTACCACTCAACTACCTTGTTTTCTTTTTGAAAAACCATTTACCCTCACCTACCAAGTTTAGGGTAAAAAGTGAAATGGTTTCACCTAAGGTTAAAAGCAAAAATATCTCTCTCTTAACCTAATTCACTCTTTCTCTCCATCTATCTCTCCTTCTCTCTTTCTCCCTCTCAAAGTGACGCCCAAGGGGCTGCCATGGATCTGAAAATGGCGTGAGCAGTGAGGGGAGTTAAGGGGCTGATTTTGTTTATAAATCGGAAGTGCTAGCACACCGAGAGTTATACGAAGGTGATAGGGAAACTCACCAACGAGTCGGGAATCGTTTGACGAAGATTGAAGCTCGAAATCTTGGATTCTTGAAGACTCAAAACTGAAATTTTGAGCAGTGGACTGCATGCAGTGGGCGCACCTTGGAGGGCTAAAAATGGTTTTGTTTGTCTTCAAATCGTCTCAACCGATCAATGTAAGTATTCCGCAACTTCTTTGATATGTATTTCACACATCTTCATGCTTGTTTGATGATCTTGGGACCTAGAATAAAACCAACAGACATCAATTTGAGATCCTGAGCCCTACATCATCAAGCCACGTCCCTTGAAGACCATAACTTAGAATACTATTTCTTATGAAGTTACAAATTATATCTTGTTTTCAGTTGATTACAATATAGTGGGCAAAATTGTTCACTGGATCATTTCCGTTTATCCATAAATGTATTAAAGTGTGTAGAGTTGCCTTGATCGGAGTCTCTGATCAAATGATATATATGTTGATGATAATTGGTATTGACTAGGGAGACCAGTTTTGTTTTTGTAAATCCTCTTTTATAATTCTTCAAAATTTATGTTTTTTTCTTTCTGTGAGTTTGGATTCATCATTTCTTGTCATATGATCTGGATGATTGAAATGTTGGTTTTCAGAGTTCATGTGCAGCGGAAATCGTGTTCAGTAACAGGAAAAATTTATTTTTACATGAACAATATAAAAACCGGATCCGTATTTTCTAGTACATTAATAATATAAATATTTAGAACTCAAGTAAGAAATATACCTACAGATCTGGATATCTTTGTATCACGATTCTTTGAACCATGATCTTCCTCGTCTTATCTCCTCACCTCCAACAGCACGTGTGGACGTGAAAATAATTACGAAGAACACTGTAATTTTAGAAGGATTCGTGTACTCAGCATATGAGACGAATCCTGAATGCTATTTTCCTTTTGATTTTCTCAAAACCAAAACAAAGAAAAACAAAAATAAAGAAAACTTTTTTCTATTATTTATTTTTCCAGCAGCCACTTTTTTTTTTTGTTTCTTGTTGTTGTTCTTTTTGTTTTTGTGTGTTATTTGTTTTTTTTATCAAAAGTGATCTCAGAACCTTATTTCACACAGCCCACGTATATTAGCTCTTATACTCTCTTAGAAGAATTTTTGTTTTGATCAAAATCCAACACTACCTTATGCCCACGTTTTTTGATTTTTTCAAATATAAAAAATAATGTCAAGATGTGTGAAATACATATCAAAGAAGTTGCGGGATTGATTCTGGAGTAAATCCACTAAATACCCAGAATAAAACCAACAGATATC
The DNA here is from genome assembly GCA_019454045.1 of Zanthoxylum bungeanum. Lineage (NCBI taxonomy): Eukaryota > Viridiplantae > Streptophyta > Magnoliopsida > Sapindales > Rutaceae > Zanthoxylum > Zanthoxylum bungeanum. The sequence goes on along the minus strand of SKCR01044557.1, from coordinate 65,132 downwards.
TTTTAAGGATATTGATTTTAATTTTCAAAAAATCAAAATAAAATCCTTTAATATTTATATCATAATTTATCAAAGATAATATATTAAAATAATTTTCAAAATTTCAACTTTTGAAATATTATCTCATTGAATTAAAATTTAATTAATCAAATTAATTAAATATTAATTTTCATAAATTAATAAATAGATACATTATCTATTAATAAATATATTAATACAACATTTGTCATAATTTCCAAACAAAAGCTATATGGAATAATTAGAGTGTAAAATAATTCATAATTATTTTAAATAATTCTCAACTATTTTTCTTCACAACCATTATCGTTCAAATAGTGATAGAAGATGACGAGGGGACCGATTGACCTATAATTCTAAGCTCCAATAATTCTGTCGATTAATTATAAACTCTTTTATCAATCAAACGAAAATTATTAATTCTGGAGTAACTCCACTAAATACCCAGAACTGCACTCTCAGAATTATAGAATTAATTACTCAAAGTATTCGTCCATTGATATAGTCATTACCTATGCAATGATCCTCCATAACATATTCGTAAAGGAGCTAGGTATAAAAAATCTGTTAACCTCTCCAATTACATCTTTATCCTTGACTTCCATTAGTTCTCAAGTGAACAATTAATTCATAACTTTTATGAATTCGCGCGCTAATCGTTCAGGTCCTGAACTAACAAACAATGGAATCTTATGAACGGATTTCATTGTATCAGGTTAGCATTCCAAGCTATTCATTTAACTCATTCCCAAAATACAAGGTTTACGAAATGTAATAAATACAAAGTCATACCGAGTAAATTAAAGAATAAATTAATATGATATAGGAGTCTGCTAAATACAATGAATTAAGATCATCACATATATGACCAGCATTATGATAAAATTTTAAATCATCACATATATGACCAGCATTATGATAAAATTTTAACGGAATTATTAGAATTTTTCAATTTTATCTGGTCATGTCCTATATAATTTTATTATATAAAACACATTCATTTCTATGTCTCTACATAATATAGTCTGGATAAAATTATACCATTCATAATGGTATGAACTGTATTTATTACTTTGGGTTTGAAGATTCTCAACTTCAAATCATAGTCATGGACAATTTTGATTATTACTTTTTAAATTTTATCCATGCATATATGCATGTAACATTTTACATACACATATATGTTTAATTTAAAGTTACATAAATAATCACAGAATTTTCATGAATTTTATAAAGCAAATCAAAATGCATAAATGGAATAAAATATAATAACAAATTTATTAATCAATCATGTTTCGAACACATTTGCTTGTCGGACATACAAATCCCAACATGAAATAGTTATATAATTTCTTTTAAGGGTTCGATGTTTTGTGTTTTAATTAAATTGGTATAGATATTTATTGATTGTTGTGTTCAGTGATTGAGATCAAATCAGACACTAGTCTAGCTGAAGCTGTTCAAATACTGGCCGAACACATTATTCTTGGTGCTCCTGTTGTGGATGTTGATGCACCTAAGGATGCTAGTTGGATTGACAGATACATTGGCATTGTTGAATTTGCGGGAATTGTTGTATGGATTTTGCATCAGGTAAGAGTCACAATCAACCAAATTATATTCTTGATTCAACTGGCATTGCCGATTGGTTCAATTTAAAGATATTTTGATTCTTTGGCTTGGAATTTTTCTGGGTTGGTAAGGAAAACTGCAAACAAAGTTTTTCATGTTCTTGACAGTCAGAACCTCCTTATCCAAGGAATGCATCCTCTGGTTCTGCTTTTGCTGCAGCAGTTAATGGTGTGTCTAAGGCTGCTCGCTTTAGTGATATAGGCCCCGAATCTGCTTCAGTGACTTCCGGAAACTTTTTCGAATCTTTGACTACTTCTGAATTCTATAAGGACACTAAGGCTGTAATTCCGAGTTGATATATTCTTCATCATTTTGTTTCTTTCTGATACATTTCACACTATTATTTTTTCCACAATAATTGGTGGCACCTATTAATTTCTGGGGATACAGGTACGAGACATCTTAGGGTCTTTTCGATGGGCTCCATTCCTTGCCCTGCAAAAATCCAACTCCTTCTTGACCATGCTTTTGTTGCTTTCGAAGTACAAAATGAAGAGCATTCCTGTTGTTGATGTGGGTGAAAGGACAATTGATAACATCATCACTCAGTCTTCTGTTATTCACATGTTAGCAGAATGCGCGGGACTTGAATGGTTTGAAAGCTGGGGAAAGAAGCAGCTCTCTGAAATTGGTCTTCCCGTAATGTCTGCTAAAGATATTGTCAAGGTATGTCAGATAGTTATTGGAATCTGTCCTATGGTACAAAATCTTCCCTTTGCCCTCTTGTGTCTGCCAAAGATGGCTTTGTCTATAACATCGATCCAGAAGCAAGTCTCTTCATTTTATCCACCCATATTCCATCTTTTATCTGTTAAGCAAAATGAAAACATCTTTAAAAGTTTAAAATATTAAGGTCCCGATAAATGTTTGTTTTATTTGTTTTAGGTGTATGAGAATGAGCCTGTGCTTCAGGCTTTTAAGTTGATGAGGAGAAATAAAATTGGAGGCATACCTGTTGTCGAAGAAAGTGGTAATAAGCCAGTGGGAAATATAAGCCTGAGAGATATCCAGTTCCTTTTAACTGCACCAGAGATCTATCACGATTATAGGTTTGTGGATGAAATTTTTACCAGTATTGTTGAGTGTTCTATTGAGATCCCATTATTTAATTGTCGAAGTTACTAATGCAAACTTATGTCAATAAATAGATCAACCACTGCAAAGAACTTCCTGACAGCAGTTAAAAATTACCTTGAGGAACGTCAGAAGGACTCGCCATTGTTAAGCAGCATGGTTACGTGCACGCGAGAACACACAATGAAAGAATTGATCCACCTTGATTCCACAAAAATTCATCAAATTTATGTGGAGGATGATAATGGGAATCTGGTGTTAGAAATGGTGATCGAGCACCATTCACTTTTTATATGAATATTTGATATTTATGTAATATAATATTTATTTTGTCATGATTATTTATTTATTAATATGGTAAAACTCTTACTTTTATTTATATATTGTAAATCTAATTGTTAGATTACTCTAAGAGTTAGAGATTTCGAGTTACACTCGGAACCTTATATGAATTTAGTAATGACCCGAGAGTTACTACATATGGTGATATAGTTGCAAGAGTTGCAAATGATATTGAGAAATATCACGCATTTTCTCGAACATAAATTATTCATATTCTAGATATATTGACATGGATCGGTCATTATATTGGTAAGACTAGTGCATTGTCTATATATGTAATGGACATATAGTTTGTCTCAACAGAATGTGAGCTTAACGGAAGTTCGTATAGAAATGCAGATATTCATTAGTTGAATGAATATTGAATTAACTCATAAAAGATGACTAATAGATATTCCATAAAACTGTCAATAGTTATCTTTTCGAGTTGAGTAGTTATTGTGGTCCTTTGACTTAAGACACCACAGTGGTCTTGTGAGTGATCCTCTGTGCCTGATACCATGCATGTCAGAGACCTTTCATGGTATGGCCTCTGGATGACTGTTAGGTATAGACCGATGCTCACGAAGATCGGTGTGTGTTAAGATGAGAATTCGTCAGTCCATATGGTTGGATTTTGTTTCCAGAAATTTTCAGAATATATTTCAGAAATCTTTTGGCCGAAAGTTAGTTGTAGAAATTGTTTCTTTAACATTATAAATAATATTCAAAAATAGTTTTGCTATATTATTTATTAATGGAATATAAAGATGAAAAGTTTCATATATTGAGTAGATAAGGTTTTGACAGTACAACTATAACCTTACTCAATTGGAAACGTTAATGACGAAGGGATTATACTTTAGCGTTTTAACCTCGACTTGTATGGTTCGACGTGTCGTGTTGTTTAGTCATGATTTGTAGGTGGACAGGCCTTCATGAAATATGTATACAAATATATGAGATATATAAGTATATATATACGTAACAACTGAACGTGAGCCTAGAGAGTTCCATTATATTGAGTTTACTCGTTGAGCACTAGGGCGACCTTTCGTCAAATGTTGACAAAGTATTTTTTGGGTTTTTAAGGATTAAATTGTTTGATCCGATAATTCATGAGATGAATTGAATTAGTTAATTTTATATCAAGAGTTGATATAAGTTTATTGTATAATAGATGTAAATTTGATTTACATTAAATTAGTAATTAATTAGTAAATTAATTTAATTGTTAAATTAATGTACAAAATTAATTACTTGGTTTATGCAAATAAATATTTTAATTAATTAAAGTAACTTTAGTTAATGTAATTGAATATTTTTAGTTAAAGTAACTAAAATCTTTTAATTGCAATTTTAGTTACCTTGGTTGGTGAGATAATTTTAATTTTTGTAAGTTAATTTTTAAAATGAGTGATATAAGGAAAAGATTCCCTTGAACCATTGTTTAATTAAATGGCTTAGGTTAGGTTTTCTTTATTTTCTTTTAATAAAAGCAAAAAGCAAAAATTGGTGATGAACTTCACTTTTTCCTTCTCTGCCTCTCTGCTGAAGTAACAAAGAACAAAAGGAAGAATTGGTTTTTGTTTTTGCTTGGTTACTCTCTGCTTTCCGAAACCAGAAAACAAGAGAACAAAAGAAAAGCAATTTTTCTAAAGCAGCAAGCTACTGCCGAACCAAGAGGAAAGAAAATTGCATTTTTGCTCTCAAATTCTAAGCCCAATATCTCACCAAATATCACCCAAATAAATTATCATGAGCATAAAATTAATCCTTAAGAGTTATGGTTGATTATTGTTTTTGAAGTTTTCTTTTCCTAAGGTTTTAAGAGTTAAAATTTGGGAAAGTTTTAAGGAAGGATCAATTGACAAAGCTTGTTGGTACATTTAATTTGTGAATTTATTTGTTCAATTTGTTGATTAATTTAGTTGAGAAAAATTGTTGTGGAAGTGTTGGATAAATTGGTAGCATGTATATGAGGAATTAGAAGCATTTAAGTGTTGAAAATTAGTATATATTTGATATGTTAATTTTTGAATGCTTGGATTAATTTTTCAAGAGTTGTAAAATTATTTTATATGCTTGAATTAATTTTTTTCAAGTGTTGGAAAATTAATTTAAGTATGTTTGGATTATTTTTAAGTGTTGAAAATAATTTTAGAAAATTGATTTAAGTGTGTTGAAATTTTTAAATGGACTTATGGTAATTTCTAATATATGAAAATATTTTAATGCATTGGAAATTTTAAGTTTGTAATTAAAAATTTAAACCCACTGTTTTAAGGACTGCCGTAATTTTAAAAAAAAAAGCTTTTATTCGCTCGGGATTTGATCTCGGGCGGGTTTCCGCTGCGCTCGGGTTTGTCCGTTCCTCACTCAACATCTGGAAGGTGTGATCACATTGAGAGACATCATCTCAAGGCTAGTACACGAGCCTCCAGGCTACTTTGGTGATTTCTTTGATGGAGTCTTGCCATTGCCTGCAAATAGCAGGGTTTAAAGGTAACAACAGGCCCCTCTTATTCCGGTAATTCATTTTCGCTTTCCCCCCTCTTTTTCTATTGGTAGTATGTTGGAGATTGGTTGGATGTAGAGATTCTTAAACGGGTTGCGTGACGCCCGTCTAATTAGAGTTAGATCTTCTGTACATGTTACTGTCTCCGCAAACTCCATGTGAGTTCCTTTCTGTAGATTAGTGTAATAAATGGAACCCGTTTATGGTTCTTGCCGATCCAAACAGTTTAGTTTTTCCATGAGAATTAATAAAATCGGCCTTCTGTATTTCATGCATTTCTTATTGTTGGTAAAAGAAAAATGCCACCCTGGAGCGAAATTGCCCTAGAACGAAGAATGAAAGACGAAGGCAAGAAGGGCGATGAAAGGAAGAGAGATCAGATTAGAGCGAAAAGAACCCAGGACGACTGAAGCATTAGAACGAGGACACGTAATGCAGTTAATCCCACGACTACAGCAGTTAAGCAGTTGAGACGCACAGCTCAATGATTGAAGACACGATCCAGCAGCTGTAGGGAGATACTGGGACTGCCCAAGCAGTTTACAAGTTTCACTATAAAAGCTCACTCGTACAGAGAGAAAAGACGCCCCCGATAAAATGAAGACTCAAACGAGAATTTTTCTTATCTTTTAGTTTTTATAACTTTTAGGACTGTAATTTGTGTGATTGCGCCCCTTGAAGGCTTATTCACTTAATCAAACACCCCTTGCTGGGTTATTGTCTCAGGAGGTTTGAACCTGTACACGTTTCTCTTTCTTCTTCGCGCACAAAAATCGCGCAAACAGTGTTTGGCGACCACAGTGGGAGAATTGGTGTAAAAAGTGGAGATGCCTCCTAAAAGAAACACTCAAACTGGCCCAGGTACGGAGGAAGGAGGACTGTAGCAAGCCAACCAGCCCCACGTTCCAGCCGTGGTGGGTCATTTCGAGGGTCTGGCAGAAGCTAGTCGATACGAACCAATGCGAGAATTCAGCCCTAATGCAGTTCGTGCATTGTTCACTGAATTCACGCAGGATGTTGTTGAATAGGTTAGGCTAAAAATGCTCATGTCATAGATAAATTTGTCTCGAGTAGCAATTCACATTATGAAAATATGGCCAAACACTTGAGCTCATTGAACGAATTAATGACCAAATGTGTAAATGGGGGGACAGCCCGGCCATGGACTACGCCTTCCCTTGCACCAAGCAGTCAGGAGGCTGGTCCGAGCAATGTTCCCCCGTAAGGAATCACGGTCCCTATGACTTCCAATGGAGGAACAAGTTTTGGGGACAATGGCCCATATTTGGGGCCAAATCTACACCAGGGGCCAAATATGGCACAACACGAGGTGGTGTTGCCCCAAGGCGTCCAGGTTTCTCAGGGACAGAACCATGATTATGTCCCACTTGTGAGAGGACCACAACCACCCCCATAGAGATGCCATTTAATGGTAATGACATATTAAGGGAACAGTGACCGACATCCTCCAAAATCAATTCGGTCTGCGAGTACGGCCAATTCAGCCAAGATACTGGAAGCCATATCCCGATTGGATCGATGTGGCGTATCTGTGGCATAGAAACTACAAAATACCAGATTTTCCCTATTTACGGGGTCTGGGAAAGTTTCTACCATGGAACACATAGGACAATTTACCCATCAGTGTGGAGAGGTCTCGGATTTCCATAAGTTAAGGTTATTTCACGGCTCACTGGCAGGAGTAGCATTTTCCTGGTACGTTAGTCTGCCGGCCAACTCAGTAGAAAATTGGCAACAAATGGAGCAGTTGTTCCATGCGCAATTCTACAAGGCCGAATCCGAAGTGGCTTTGGCCGACCTGGTAAACCTGAGACAGTTGCCAGGAGAATGTGTTGAAACATTCTTACAAAGGTTTAAAGTAGCTCGAGGATGATGTTACGTGCCTTTTCCAGAAAAAGAGTTCGTGAGAATCGCTCAAAGTTGCCTCAATTTCGACTTGAAACATAAATTTCAAGATCGTGAATTTTGGGACCTCCCCCAGCTCATTACCAGCGCGGTACGTTATGAACGATTACTAAGGGAGGAAGAGCAAATGAAAAATTCTAGCAAAAGAACGTATTACAGGAGCCTCGATTATGAAGTAGGCGAAATGGACGTCGAATCGGCCGACTTGTGTTTGGCCGAATTGGTTAAAGGAAAGCCGTACGTTTGTAAAACGTGGGCCGAACCCCAAGACAAAGAGAAGAACGATAAAAAGGGGAGAAACTTTTCTTTTGATACCACAAAAGTCGACGCCATTTTCGATCAGTTGTTGTTGGCAAAAGAAAAATGCCACCCTGGAGAGAAATTGCCCTAGAACGAAGAATGAAGGACGAAGGCAAGAAGGGCGATGAAAGGAAGAGCGATCAGATTAGAGCGAAAAGAACCCTGGACGATCGAAGCATTAGAATGAGGACATGTAATGCAGTGGATCCCACGACTACAGCAGTTAAACAGTTTTCCCTCCACGATCAAGCAGTTGAGATGCACAGCTTAACTGTTGAAGACAAGATCCAGCAGCTGCAGGGAGATACTGGGACTGCCCAAGCAGTTTACAAGCTTCACTATAAAACCTCACTCGTACAGAGAGAAAAGACACCCCCGATAAAATGAAGACTCAAACGAGCATTTTTCTTATCTTTTAGTTTTTATAAGTTTTAGGACTGTAATTTGTGTGCTTGTGCCCCTTGGAGGCTTATTCTTTTAATCAAATACCCCTTTGGGACTTTGTCTCAGGAGGTTTGAATGTTACACATTTCTCTTACTTCTTCACACACAAAAATTGTGCAAAGAGTGTTTTGGCGACCACAGTGGGAGAATTGGTGTAAAAAGTGGAGATGCCTCCAAAAAGAAACACTCAAACTGGCCCAGGTACGGAGGAAGGACCGTAGCAAACCAACCAGCCCCACGTTCCAGCCGTGGTGGATCATTTCGAGGGTCTGGCAGAAGCTAGTCGATACGAACCAATGCGAGAATTCAGCCCTAATGCAGTTCGTGCATTGTTCACTGAATTCACGCAGGATGTTGTTGAACAGGTTAGGCTGTAAAACGCTCATGTCATAGATAAATTTGTCTCGACTAGCAATTCACATTATGAAAATATGGCCAAACACTTGAGCTCATTGAACGAATTAATGGCCGAATGTGTAAATGGGGGGACAGCCCCACCGTGGACTACGACTTCCCATGCACCAAGCAGTCAGGAGGCTGGTCTGAGCAATATTCCCCCGCAAGGAATCACGGTCCCTACGACTTCCAGGGGAGGAACAAGTTTTGGGGACAATGGCCCATATTTGGGGCCAAATCTACACACGGGGGCCAAATATGGCACAACACGAGGTGGTGTTGCCCCAAGGCGTCCAGGTTTCTCAGGGACAGAACCATGATTATGTCCCACTTATGAGAGGACCACAACCACCCACCATAGCGATGCCATTTAATGGTAATGACATATTAAGGGAACTGGTGACCGACATTCTCCAAAATCAATTCGGTCTGGGAGTACGGCCAATTCAGCCAAGATACCGGAAGCCATATCCCGATTGGATAGATGTGGCGTATATGTGCCCTAGAAACTACAAAATATCATATTTTTCCCTATTTACGGGGTCTGGGGAAGTTTCTACCATGGAACACTTAGGGCGATTTACCCTTCAGTATGGAGAGGTCACAGATTTCCATAAGTTAAGGTTATTTCATGGCTCACTATCAGGAGTAGCATTTTCCTGGTACGTCAGTCTGTCGGCCAACTCAGTAGAAAATTGGCAACAAATGGAACAGTTGTTCCATGCGTAATTCTACAAGGCCGAATCCAAAGTGGCTTTGGCCGACCTGGAAAACCTGAGAAAGTTGCCAGGAGAATGGGCTGAAACATTCTTATAAAGGTTTAAGGTAGCTCGAGGATGATGTTACGTGCCTTTGCCAGAAAAATAGTTCGTGAGAATCGCTCAAAGTTGCCTCAATTTCGACTTGAAAAAGAAATTTCAAGATCGTGAATTTTAGGACCTCCCCCATCTCATCACCAGCGCGATGCATTATAAACGATTACTAAGGTAGGAAGAGAAAATGAAAAATTCTAACAAATGAACGTATTACAGGAGCCTCGATTATGAAGTATGCGAAATGGACGTCGAATCGGTCGACTTGTGTTTGGCCGAATTGGTTAAAGGAAAGTCGTACGTTTGTAAAACGTGGGCCGAACCCCAAGCCAAAGAGAAGAACGATAAAAAGGGAAGAAACTTTTCTTTTGATACCACAAAAGTCGACGCCATATTCGATCAGTTGTTGTTGGCAAAAAAAAAAATGCCACCCTGGAGCGAAATCGCCTTAGAACGAAGAATGAAGGACGAAGGCAAGAAGGGCGATGAAAGGAAGAGCGATCAGATTAGAGCGAAAAGAACCCAGGACGACCGAAACATTTGAACGAGGACACGTAATGCAGTAGATCCCACAACTACAGCAGTTAAGTAGTTTTCCCTCCACGATCAAACAGTTGAGACGCACAGCTCAACGGTTGAAGACACGATCCAACAGCTGCCGGGAGATACTGAGACTGCCCAAGCAGTTTACAAGCTTCACTATAAAAGCTCACTCGTACAGAGAGAAAAGACGCCCCCGATAAAATGAAGACTCAAACGAGCATTTTTCTTATCTTTTAGTTTTTATAACTTTTAGGACTGTAATTTGTGTGCTTGCGTCCCTTGGAGGCTTATTCACTTAATCAAACACCCCTTGCTGGGACTTTGTCTAAGGAGGTTTGAACCTTACACGTTTCTATTTCTTCTTCGTGCACAAAAATCACGCAAACAGTGTTTGGCGACCACAATGGGAGAATTGGTGTAAAAAGTGGAGATGCCTCTGAAATGAAACACTCAAACTGGCCCAGGTACGGAGGAAGGAGGACTGTAGCAAACCAACCAGCCGCACCTTCCAGCTGTGGTGGGTCATTTTGAGGGTCTGGCAGAAGCTAGTCGATACGAACCAATGCGAGAATTCAGCCCTAATGCAGTTCGTGCATTGTTCACTGAATTCACGCAGGATGTTGTTGAACAGGTTAGGTTGCAAAACGCTCATGTCATAGATAAATTTGTCTCAACTAACAATTCACATTATGAAAATATGGCCAAACACTTGAGCTCATTGAACGAATTAATGTCTAAATGTGTAAATGGGGGGACAGCCCCGCCGTGGACTACGCCTTCCCCTGCACCAAACAGTCAGGAGGCTGGTCCGAGCAATGTTCCCCCGCAAGGAATCACGGTCCCTACGACTTCCAGGGGAGGAACAAGTTTTGGGGACAAAGGCCCATATTTGGGGCCAAATCTACACCGTGGGCCAAATATGGCACAACACGAGGTGGTGTTGCCCCAAGGCGTCCAGGTTTCTCAGGGACAGAACCATGATTATGTCCCACTTATGAGAGGACCACAACCACCCACCATAGCGATGCCATTTAATGGTAATGACATATTAAGGGAACAGGTGACCGACATTCTCCAAAATCAATTCGGTCTGCGAGTACGGCCAATTCAGCCAAGATACCGGAAGCCATATCCCGATTGGATAGATGTGGCGTATCTGTGCCCTAGAAACTACAAAATATCATATTTTTCCCTATTTACAGGGTCTGGGGAAGTTTCTACCATGGAACACATAGGGCGATTTACCCTTCAGTATGGAGAGGTCACGGATTTCCATAAGTTAATGTTATTTCACGGCTCACTGTCAGGAGTAGCATTTTCCTGGTACGCTAGTCTGCCGGCCAACTTAGTAGAAAATTGGCAAAAATGGAACAGTTGTTCCATGCACAATTCTACAAGGCCGAATCCGAAGTGGCTTTGGCCGACCTGGCAAACCTATGTAGGAAACGCTTTCATTGCGCAGCGGAAGCGACTAGGCACACGGATCGGACTTGAAAATTTTTTCTGCTTTCCCCTTCCATTTGCCGAATCTGACCAGTAGGTATGCTGAAATTTTACTTCTGTTTCGGATAAGATTTCAGCCCCGAAACAGTCCTCAAACAGTCCCCGAACTGCAGTGAAATAATGGACTATTTAGGACCCTTACACAATGGAACTGCACAAAAATCAGCCCCTAATTTGCGTGAACTGCAAGGATGTTTTAGGTCTGATTTATTCACTCAAAAACAGTCTCAAATCAGCCCCAAAATATCCCCAAGGTGTTTCCCAAAACCCGAATTAAAACAAAACAAACCGAGCCCCGAATCAACAAAGCAAGGTGCAGAAATGAGGTAATACCAGGCCTCACTGCCGTGACCTATAAGAATAGAGGAAGAAGATGATTTGTTCGTCACCAAAAGGTCTTCCGTGCTATGACCCGTAACCAACAGAAAGTAGTGTGGGCTACACTCACAAAACAAATCCCTAAACGATTTAGAGATTCAATCACACACTTAGTATTTTATTTTTCTTCTTTTTGTTCTTCAATGGAGTTTCTCAACTTTTGAGAGAATGGTAGAGAATAAGAAGAAGGTGGCTAGGGTTGCAAAATAAGAGAGATCCCAAAAGAAAATAAAATCTTATTTTTATACTTAGGGTTTATTGTTTCCAAAACAAAAAAATCCCTCCCCATTCATATCATCAAAGAATCGGCAAACATGGAAAAATGATTTATTTTTTAAACATCAATATTCAATTACCATTATTGAAAAAGATGTTACAAAATTAAATAAGCAATTAACCATTTGAAAATCATAATCTCCAAATTAATGCCATGGATTATTTTGTTTCCAAATCAAAACAAATCCATTCCCTTTATGCTTGTGAAAATCGGCCACCATAAGAAAAAAATAAATATTTGTAACATCAATATATCAATTACCATAATGGAATATATATTAAAATAAAAAGGTTAAATTTTAGTTAAACATGTGTAACTTCCAAATTAAGTCCAAGGTTTCCAAACCCAAAATTTGGAAATTACTTACTTAACCTTCTATTTAATTATATCTAATATAATTAAATAACTTGTGTTTAATATCATATATTTAATAAAACTATATATTAACTTTTAATATAAAGTTCAAGTGTGACAATTAATATTATTAATCATATTAATAATATGCATATCTTTGTGAGTATATAATTGGACTATCCAATTATATTAAATCCGCTATAGTGAATCGAGCTAGCACGGGGACCAAATGGACCTACGGTTCCGAGCTCCAATAATCTTGAAATATTAATTAAGCTCTTAATTAAATATTCCAAATTATTAACTCCGGGTTATTCCACTAAAAACCCGAAGTTGCACTCTCGTTGCCCTAGATGATATATTAAGCCGAACCAAGTCGGTGTCCACCGATATAGTCATTACATATGAATTGACCTTCACGAGTATCTCATAATTAGAGCCGGGTCATAATGTCCGTTATACCCCTCTAATTATTTTTACCTTAAGTACCATTGATTCTCTAAAGAACGATTTATTTATAATTATTATGAATTTTAATCTTTCTATTCGTAACAGAGAGACTTGAGCGCTCAAATCGTTCAAGTACCCAATCAACCGTTAAGAAAGATACTCATATACTTCTAGCAAGAAGGAGTGAACTCCATGTATATGTAAAACGTTCCCAGCTACAAAACAAATTATTTCCACAAAGTACGTAGCTATTGGTCGGGACTGCTACATGATGAGTGGTATTTATATCACTATTTCTCCTCATTTAACCTTATATTTTGTATAGTTTCTTGAGTTATGTGAATATTTTGATGTGTTTTGTGTTATTTTGTAGATAAATAAAGTTTCAAGACATTCTGGAGGTGATTTGGAGCAAAACTGTGAAAATTGGCAAAAAAGGGCATTTTGGTAATTTCCCGCGTCGCAACGCCAGGACCTTCAGCGTCGCGACGCCTAACCTGCGCCGGAGTCTGCTAACATGCGCCGGGTCAACGGTCAAGAATTTGAGAAGTTTGACTTTTCTAACGTGCGCCTTGACACGTGTCACCACCACAGAAGATCCGCTAACGTGCGCACGCCACATCATCATGACGTCATGAAAAGTGCCACGTCATCAATGACGTCAGCATAATAATTGAGTCTTAGCCGCCTTACCACGTGTCGCTTTAACAGTCAGCCGCCTTGCCACGTGTCGCCTCCTCAGTGTGCCACGTCGAACTGTTCCAGCGTCGCGACGCCAGATGCCCATCTGCGCCTATAAATTCAGCTTAGAATTTCAGATTTCATAACACCTCTCTCTCTCTTGAATTCTCTCTAAAAGAGAGATTTTCTCTCTCTAGATTTTTTATTTTTTTTAGTTTTTAATTTTTAGTTTTGTAAATAATTTTAATTACCATTTGTAATAATAGTTATTTAATTTTTACTTTTTACTTTTTACAGTTTTTACTATTCACCATGAATAGGTAACTTCCCCAGCTAGGGTGAAAGGTAATTCTTTTATTGTTACTATTTAGATTAATCTCCCTTAAAAATAATATATTCACTATTTAAAATACTGACTTAAAAAGGATACCGCTATATTGGCCGGTTGGTAATTTTATTTTAATCTGGTTTAAACCTGACTAATCAAGGATACCGCTATATTGGTCGGTTGGTAATTTAATTTTGGTTCCGCCTTTATGGCTGGTTGGACTTAATTTGACTTAATCAGGATACCGCCAGATTGGTCGGTTAGTAATATTATCACAAGTTTATATATTATTTTTTGGGAGATATCTAAATTAGTAGTAGTAGAAGTAATTCCTTTTACCTTAGTATTTTATTGTATTTTACTTTTCAGCATTTTTACTTTATGTCTTTTACTTTTATGTATTTAGTAGTCCTAGTTATGTGTTAGTTTTCTGGGGTTGTGATGATTTTTAATATCACCGGTTTAAAAGGGATTATTTTATAGTTTGGATAATTTAAAGGTTTACTTATTAAATCTTAAGCTTAATGCTTCTTATTGTCTGATCACCAATAAGATTGATATGGTAAATCTAAAATGAACTAGACATAGGGATTTTAGATTTCAGCCTTAGACTTAATAGCCCACGATCTTCCTTGAGGATAGATAACCCTTTAATAGATTTCCTTACAGGATAGGAATATACCTGTCGGGCGGGGGTAGCCATAATTGGAACTTAATCTTAATGAATCCAGGTAATTTGGTTGACATAGACATATGGTTCAATTGGGTTAAACTGGGTATTTGTAGTTGACCATCGGAAGAGGCTTTTACGTAATTTAGTGTTCCAGGTTAGTAAACTGATTTATTACACAAACATAAAATAATCACTTCATCTTTAAAATTATATTAAAATAAATCACAACCTTAGATCCTTGTGTCTTTTATTTTCCTTAGTATTTTCTTTTATCTTTTTATTTAATTATTTAGCAAATCTACAATCAACCAAATCAATCAAGCAATCAATTCCATTCTCCCTTTAATTAGATATTTGTAAATAAATAGATTCAACAATTAATAACAACAGTAGGAATTAAGTCCTCGTGGGATCGATATTTTTATACTACTTGAACGATACGTGCGCTTGCGTTATACGTGTGTGTTTACGCCGGTCAAGTTTTTGGCGCCGTTGCCAGGGACTTATATTTCTTGAGTTATTAATTTTGAAGCTATCTAATTTACTTGTATCTAATTTTCTTTATTTTTATCTGTAATTTTTATTTCTTTATTTTTCAGGTGGTTGAAAAATGGAACACTACTGGGAGATTGAGAAATTACGAGCTTTAGAAGAAGATACACCCCAATCTGGGAACAACAGTCCGGTTTTCTGAGGCCTGTTGTCCAGCCCAACAATTATCACTGGATGCCAGAACCAAGCAATACTACATTTGCTCAACAGAACTCAATGTGGAGATGTGACATATGTAATGGTAACCACCCAAGCGATTATTGCGAATATAACTACCATCCAGGGTGGCAGAACTATCAAGATCCTTCATGGTATGACGAGCCATCACATTTCACAGAACCACATTTTCCATCTTATCCACCATCTTTCTTCGATCCTTATCAAGAACCAGAACCATCCGAGGAAGAATCATTGGTTCACATGCTCAAAGATTGGTTTGAGGAACGAGAAGCTCAATTAGATGCACAAATTCAGAGTAACACATAATCCATACAGAGAATGACAGATCAGATCAGACAATTCACAGAAAACCAGAACTATAAACCACAAGAACCTGTTTCAAATGACACTGATGAAGCCTTCGAGTACCAATCAGTTCACAATGACACTTCAACAGAGGAGGAGGCTGAGCAGTATCAACAGCCAGAGGTATCAATTCAGGAGCCCGAATCGGCAAAGTCTCGATTTGATTTTTATTATTCTGACTCTGACGAGGATGAAGCTGATCTATTTGTACCAACTGCACCAACAACGGAGGATCAAACTTTCAAGCCTCAAAACGAAGATCTTAGAGATTCCATTGCACAAATGTTTGAAGAAGATCTACTCGAGCCAATCATTTCACTCAGATCAGAGGATGAAGACCTAATGTCAGACACATCTTTTCATCCTCAGGTGGAACAAGAAACAGAGCAAATGGAGGAGCAAATATCTGACCTTAATAAAGATCCAGAGCATTCAGGAGAAACATCGATGTGTTGGGGAGTACAAATCAAAGATATCACCCAGAAGCTTGACAGAATGGAACTTCCATTCCAAGTCAAGCACCATACGAGACCTCATAATTTTCTTTCTCTCTTTGCAGGAATCACTGGAACAACAAGATTAAAAAGGTGGCACAAGCACTAAATATGAAAAAATTCTTTTTGCCATTTTTCCGTTGGAAGAGACCCTTCAAAAGCAACCCTCACGGGATTGTCGTTAATCAGACATCCAAAACGACGTTGAAACCTCCTTGACAGATGAATTTAAGTCACGTCTGGCTGAAGACAAAAAATTTAGCGCTAGCAGGGAGGCAACCCATGTAATTTGTTGTAATTTATTTTTTATATTTTGTGTGAACTTTTTAATTTTGTGTGTTAGTTTTGCAGGAAAAATAAAAACGGAATTTTTTAGGACAAGGCAAGCCAGTGCAAGCGGGATTTTCAAAAAAAAATTTGACAAAATCACGAAGATACAAAATTGATCCAGGAGACGGCCAAGTAAGGAGTCAGCTCTTAGGACGCATCCCTATGGATTTATCCATCACAAGACATGGTTTTGCCAAAAAAAAATGTCAAAACCCTAACCCTAAAGAACCGAGTGTCGCGACGCTAGGCAATTTTCAGCGTCGCGACGCGGACTCGAAATCAGAGACATAAGCAGAGGCACCGCAGATCTCAATTTCAGCCCATCATCTTCTTCAAACATCAAGCCACTGAGATCGAAACCACAATCACCGAGCCACCAACCTCCACCATAGCCGAGAGCCATCGCCGAGATCTACCACCGTGAGAACCACCACCGTCGAAACCAAAACCATCTCCACCCTTTGCCGAGAGCCTCATCACCGAGAACCAAGCTTCGCCGAACCCACCAAGATCCATCACAGCCACTTCAACCACAAACCAAAACCGAGAAGCAAACGAGCCACATCAACCCAATCGCCGAGCCCACCTACAACCGAGACCCTTGCCGTGACCGAGCCCTTCCTTCGCCGAGTCAAAACAGAGCCATCATCATCGACCACACCAGCCATCACCACCCAAACAACAGCCGAAACCGAGCCTCAACAACCAATACACCACCAAGCCGAGATCACTAAGAAACCCACATATCCACCACCGAACAACCCAATCACCAGGAAAAGCCGAGACCACTACTGCCAAGCCCTCATCACCCAAACTGCAACCACTCACCGAGAACAAACAGAGCCGAAACCCACCAGCCACCGAGCCTTCGACCGAGACCAACACTGCCAGCCACTCATTCGGCCAAGTCACAATCCGAGCAACACAACACCAGAAGCCGTGAACCACCGTCACAGCCACCGAATCTTCACTACCGAGAGTACCACCACTGCCAAAATCAAAACTAAAATTACGGTAATAATTTGATAAAAAATTTTTGATTTGGTAATTGGGATTGAATTCGGTGATTTGGTTGATTGTGACTTGGTATTACGAGAATTGAA
The DNA here is from genome assembly GCA_019454045.1 of Zanthoxylum bungeanum. Lineage (NCBI taxonomy): Eukaryota > Viridiplantae > Streptophyta > Magnoliopsida > Sapindales > Rutaceae > Zanthoxylum > Zanthoxylum bungeanum. Next base: position 47,500 of record SKCR01044557.1, on the reverse strand, counting down.
ATTGCGAAATGTTGATATTTGACAAATTGATTCGTAGTAATTGGGGGCGAAGTGTGGAGACAGATTGATATTTGGAGTGTTTGGTGATTGAGTATTTTGTGTTGTTGAGGATTTGTGGAAAAACATAGGAGGTTCTACCAAAATTTCAAAAGAAAAATGCCACCGAAGAGATCCAAAGCTTCAACATCTGCTGAACCCAGTTTTGACACTACAAAATTTGTTTCGGCAGCTGCAGATAGGAGATTCGAAGAGGGAATGACTAGAAAAGTTCATATTATGGAGAGGGGTTTTGAAATCTGCCCCGGACTATTCCCGGAGATTGACAGGATCATTGCAACCAGACACTGGCAAAAGCTTTGTTTGCAGCCTCACCCCGCTTATGCAGCTATTGTACGAGAGTTTTACGCTAATGCTTATGAGCATCATGCATATATAGCAATGGTTAGAAATCAACAGGTAGCATTTGATCCTACTACAATTAACAGATTCTATGGATTACCTGATATGGAAGCTGATGAGTACTCTGCAGTTAAGGAGGAGATTGATATTACACATTTAACAGAAACATTGTGTGTTCCTAATACGGCTTGGGTATTGAGTAGCAATGGGGAACACCAGAAGATAAGTTCAAGATTACTCAAACCTGAAGCAAAAGTGTGGTTCCATTTTGTGACCAGATCGTTGTTACGAGGATCACACATTACTTATGTCACAAAGGAACGCATGATCTTGTTATATTGCATTCTGGAGGGCCTTATTATTGATGTTGGACAGTTAATCTCAACAAATATAGCCTGGGCTGCGAGATCAACACAGGCAGGTCTGTTATACTGCTACCTGATCACATCACTTTGTACATTGGCCATGGTGCCTGTTGATCCCAGAGAAGAAACAATGCAACCCATGACAGCTTTAACAGCCCGCATAATCCAGCAACTCCGAGCAGAGAGACAAGCTCAAGCTGAAGCATCTTCTTCTGCACAGCAGCAACAACAACCACCTCAGCCACCACCAAGATCATCAAGGCCTCGCACTATTACTCAGGAAGTTCGTCGTTTGGGATCTCGTGTGGATTATATGCTTCAATATAACAGAGAAATCGGACAAGCACTACAACAAATGGCAAATTTGCACATTACTGTTCCACAGTTACCAGACCCACCATCTGACGACAGCGACGAGGAGGGGACTGACGCGTAAACTTGGTACCATTGTTCCTACCTTTTGTTTATGTTTTTAACGCATTGGGGACAATGCTTAATTTAGGTTTGGGGGTGCAATGCTTTTGTGTTAAAACATTCCGTTAAAACTTTTCATTTATGCAACAAAATTCAATTAAAATCAAAGAAATAGGAGTTCTTTAGTTGATCAGTACCTTGTTTTTAGTTTGTGTGTTATTTTTATTTTTAGTCCAAAATTTTTCGAAAAATACAAAAAAAATTGAAAAATTTTCAAAAATTACAAAAATATTTTGCGTTTTTGTGTTTTTATTTTTTACTAAAAAGGTGAAATTGGTAAAAGATATCTGAGTAAGGAATTTCCACTCCTGAGACGTATCTCAAACCATTTTTGAAACAAGTTAATTTTTGTTTATTTCCTTTTAAATTATTTAATTTGTGAATTCTCCATAAAACTGACTAAAATGAATCTTCATATGCTCTGTTGGCAGATATTATCAACATACATAGTATCATACGGACATGAGCTAAAATTGAAAAGTTTGTAATATTCAGTGCTCTAGTTTAATTGGAGGAAGCATCTCAAAAAGTGATGGAGTAAAAAAAAAAAATCCGAGATCCGAGTTATTAAGTCTGTAAGGGTGTTTTAACACCTAGTGCCCTAAAACCAACTGGTTTGGGAGTCACTGACCCAAAGCTCGCTACATGGATCAAAGATGCTGCAAAAATATATATATATATGAAGTCTGAGTAATTAAGTCCTTAGGGGTGTCTTAACACCTGGTGCCCTAAAGCCAACTAGTTTGGGAGCCACCGATCCAAAGCTCGCTATATAGACGGAAGATATTGTATATAAATAAAAAAAATAGAGAAAAATCAAAGAAAAAAAATCAGAAAAATCAGAAAAATTATTCCATTGCTACAAAAAGGTGTGAAATCTGATAGAACTTTAGGACAAAAATATTACTCTTTTATCAACTACACTTATGATTGTTGTGGGCAAAAATGAGTTGTTTGATATTTTGTTGGCTGTGTATATGAAGAATGGTAAAAATGATCGGAGAATTTACTTATTCAGTAATTTAGAAAGAAACAAAACAACTAGTAACTTGGAGTAGAAGTTTCACCTGATTAGTCACTAACTTCTTTATTCTATTTTCTCTTGTCTTTTTGCTTTTGTGTGCATTAGTTTTACTAACTTTTTACTTTTGTAAAATGTTTGTGGGTATCATTGCTGTAAACCCTCACGAGACTACAACTCGTCCACTAGGGACACCTAGGGGTTTAAAGGCTTGTTGCATATGCTAAATGCAATCGTGATCTCTACGAAAGTGGCTTAGTTAATTTATTTATGTTATTCTATGTTTTGCTCGAGGACTAGCAAAATGTTAGGTTTGGGGGTGTGATGAGTGGTATTTATATCACTATTTCCCACTCATTTAACCTTATATTTTGTATAGTTTCTTGAGTTATGTGAATATTTTGATGTGTTTTGTGTTATTGTGTAGATAAATAAAGTTTCAAGACATTCTGGAGGTGATTTGGAGCAAAACTGTGAAAATTGGCAAAAAAGGGAATTTTAGTAATTTCCCGCGTCGCAACGCCAGGACCTTCAGCGTCGCGACGCCTAACCTGCGCCGGAGTCTGCTAACGTGCGCCGGGTCAACTGTCAACAATTTGAGAAGTTTGACTTTGCTAACGTGCGCCTTGACACGTGTCACCACCACAGAAGATCCGCTAACGTGCGCACGCCACATCATCATGATGTCACCAATGACGTCATGAAAAGTGCCACGTCATCAATGACGTCAGCATAATAATTGAGTCTTAGCCGCCTTACCACGTGTCGCTTTAACAGTCAGCCGCCTTGCCACGTGTCGCCTCCTCAGTGTGCCACGTCGAACTGTTCCAGCGTCGCGACGCCAGATGCCCATCTGCACCTATAAATTCAGCTTAGAATTTCAGATTTCATAACACCTCTCTCTCTCTTGAATTCTCTCTAAAGAGAGATTTTCTCTCTCTAGATTTTTATTTTTTTTTTAGTTTTTAATTTTTAGTTTTGTAAATAATTTTAATTACCATTTGTAATAATAGTTATTTAATTTTTACTTTTTACTTTTTACAGTTTTTACTATTCACCATGAATAGGTAACTTCCCCAGCTAGGGTGAAAGGTAATTCTTTTACTGTTACTATTTAGATTAATCTCCCTTAAAAATAATATATTCACTATTTAAAATACTGACTTAAAAATGATACCGCTATATTGGCCGGTTGGTAATTTTATTTTAATCTGGTTTAAACCTGACTAATCAAGGATACCGCTATATTGGTCGGTTGGTAATTTAATTTTGGTTCCGCCTTTATGGCTGGTTGGACTTAATTTGACTTAATCAGGATACCGCCAGATTGGTCGGTTGGTAATATTATCACAAGTTTATATATTATTTTATGGAGATATCTAAATTAGTAGTAGTAGAAGTAATTCCTTTTACCTTAGCATTTTATTGTATTTTACTTTTCAGCATTTTTACTTTATGTCTTTTACTTTTATGTATTTACTAGTCCTAGTTATGTGTTAGTTTTCTGGGGTTGTGATGATTTTTAATATCACCGGTTTAAAAGGGATTATTTTATAGTTTGGATAATTTAAAGGTTTACTTATTAAATCTTAAGCTTAATGCTTCTTATTGTCTGATCACCAATAAGATTGATATGGTAAATCTAAAATGAACTAGACATAGAGATTTTAGATTTCAGCCTTAGACTTAATAGCCCACGATCTTCCTTGAGGATAGATAATCCTTTAATAGATTTCCTTACAGGATAGGAATATACCTATCGGGCGGGGGTAGCCATAATTGGAACTTAATCTTAATGAATCCAGGTAATTTGGTTGACATAGACATATGGTTCAATTGGGTTAAACTGGGTATTTGTAGTTGACCATCGGAAGAGGCTTTTACATAATTTAGTGTTCCAGGTTAGTAAACTGATTTATTACACAAACATAAAATAATCACTTCATCTTTATAATTATATTAAAAGAAATCACAACCTTAGATCCTTGTGTCTTTTATTTTCCTTAGTATTTTCTTTTATCTTTTTATTTAATTATTTAGCAAATCTACAATCAACCAAATCAATCAAGCAATCAATTCCATTCTCCCTTTAATTAGATATTTGTAAATAAATAGATTCAACAATTAATAACAACAGTAGGAATTAAGTCCTCGTGGGATCGATATTTTTATACTACTTGAACGATACGTGCGCTTGCGTTATACGTGTGTGTTTACGCCGGTCACTACACCAACCTCACCTTTGTAAATCAAAGGACATAGCCTGCCATGCAGGAGTTCGTAGTACACTCAAGATTAAGATCAATCTATATATGACCATCTAGTAGATCGAAATGACTTTCTTAGTCTAACGGATATTATAAGAATGTTTTTTCCATCTGGGTCCAGTCCTATATGATCGCATCATACAAGGTGCCTCCATTCTCATGTCTCTACATGGACGATCCGGATCAAGATCGCCATACAAATATAGAATGGACAGCAGCTATAGATAAACCACAAACAAAGTACCCGCTTTGTTTGCTCTCTATGGACTATTTAAGATTACTAACTTCAGACTTAAATCCTCTTGTGTATGACACTCATACACTAAGTCTGAAGGCACATAAGCAATCTAGGGTATTTAAGATGATATACAATATGTGAAAATTAAACAAATAATTTGATAAATGAATAATGCATCATTTTATTTCAAAACACATAAAACCGTTTACATCATATGTAGCTCTAGGGCATACATTCCAACAATCTCCCACTTGCACTAGAGTAAATGAGACATGTCACGTAATCATAGACCATCTAGGTGACCTTCAAAAACTTTGGCCGGCAAGGTCTTTGTAAACGGATTAACCAGATTCTCTGCGGATGCAATCTTTGTGACGGTAATGTCTCCTCTCTGCACTATCTCCCTGATGAGATGATATTTCCTCTCTATATGCTTTCCCCTCTTGTGGCTTCTTGGTTCTTTGGAGTTAGCCACCGCACCACTATTATCACAATAGAGTATGAGTGGTCTATCCATATCTGGAACAACTTCCAGATCTCCCAAGAATTTACGGAGCCAGACTTCTTCCTTAGCTTCTTCACAAGCTGCTACATATTCAGCCTCCATAGTGGATCATATCCTAGGGTGAACACTAATCCAGATGTAGATTTCCTAGAATCTATATCTGTCTGAAAATCAGAGTCTATATATCCCCTTAGGATCATATCCTCACCGGAATACACAAGCATATAATTTCTCGTTCTCTTAAGATACTTGAGAATGTGTTTCACAGCCACCCAATGATCCAATCCTGGGTTTGATTGAAACCTACTGACTACTCCCACTGTAAAATAGATGTCTGGTCTTGTGCATAACATAGCATACATGAGACTACCAACTGCTGAGGCGTATGGGATATGTCTCATTTCCTCAACATCTTGAGGTGTCTTAGGAGACTGTTCCTTTGACAAATGAATTCCATGCCGATAAGGCAGATTGCCATTCTTGGAATTCTGCATCCCAAATCGCACAAGGATCTTGTTGATATAGGATGCCTGAGACATAGCTAATAGTCGTTTCTTGCGATCCCGAAGTATATGAATCCCAAGAACATAACTGGCCTCTCCTAAATCTTTCATTTGGAATTGGTTAGCTAGCCAGGTTTTCACGTCTGATAATATCTTTACATCATTCCTAATGAGTAAATTATCATCAACGTATAAAATAAGAAAAACCACATTCCCGTCAATGACACGTTTGTATACACAAGGCTCATCAACATTCTGCTCAAAATCATAAGACTTGATCGTTGTATCAAATCTTATATGCCAAGATCGAGATGCATGTTTGAGTCCATAAATGGACCTTTGCAGCTTGCAAACCTTTTGCTCTTGACCTTGGGCGATGAACCCCTCTGGTTGTATCATATAGATACTTTCATCAATATTTCCATTCAAGAATGCAGTCTTGACATCCATTTGCCAAATTTCATAGTCATAATATGTGGCAATGGATAGAAGAGTGCGGATGGATTTAAGCATGGCTACTGGCGAGAAAGTTTCCTCATAGTCAATTCCCTTTTTCTTGGTATAACCATTGGCCACTAGCCTAGCCTTGAAGGTCTGTACCTTCCCATCTGATCCCCTCTTCCTCTTGTAGATCCACTTGCAACCTATGGGTTTCACCCCATCAGGTTGGTCTACAAGTTCCCAGACCGAGTTGAAGTACATGGACTCCATCTCTAGGTTCATGGCTTGGAGCCATTCCTCTTTGTCAGAATCATCCATTGCACTATTGTAGGTCAATGGATCATCTATGCCATCGCTGGATGGGACAACTTGTGCCTCTCCAACTTATAGGTAGCGATCAGGTTGTCGTAGAACCCTCCCACTGCGTCTAGGCGATAGATCATTCTGACGAGCTTACATCTGACTATCATATGTCGAATGTGATATGTATTTGTCAACTTTCGTTGATGATGGCGTGCTGGTTGAACCAGCAAGTAACTATTCGAGTAACATTTTACTTCCAGGTTTGAACTCCCTCATATAGTCCTCCTCTAGAAACATAGCATTTGTCGATACAAACACTTTGTTATCATCAAGACTGTAGAAGAATCCACCCATAGTCCCCTTAGGATAGCCTACAAATAGGCACACCTGAGAACGTGGCTCTAACTTTGTAGTCTTATTCTTCAGCACATGTGCTGGACACCCCCATATGCGGAAATGTCGTAAACTAGTTTTACGATTATTCCATAACTCTAAGGGAGTCTTAGGAACAGACTTAGATGGAACTACATTAAGGATATGCATTGCGGTTTGTAATGCATATCCCTAGAATGAACTAGATAGTGAGCTATAACTAAACATATATCTCATAATGTCTAGTAGGGTCCGATTTATCCTCTCTGCAACAACATTTTATTGTGGTGTTCCAGGTGCTGTGTGCTGGGATACTGTTCCATGTTCAACTAAGAATTCCTCGAAATCTCTGTCGAGGTATTCCCCTCCACGATCTGATCGTAGAGTTTTGATTGTCTTACCTAATTGGTTCTCAACTTTAGCACGATACTCTTTGAACTTTTCAAAGGTATCTGATTTGTGATGCATTAGATAGACATACCCATATCTTGAATAATTGTCAATGAATGTGACGAAGTATTCATAACCACCCCGTGCTCTTACATTCATCGGTCCGAAAACGTCCGAATGTATTAGCTCAAGTGGTTGACTGGCTCTTAAACCTTTTCCAGTAAAAGGTCTCTTGGTCATTTTTCCCTCTAAATAGGATTCACAAACTTGTAGAGTCCCGAGCTTTAACTGGTTTAAGGCTCCGTTCTTTATCAATCTATTTATCCGGTTTAAGGCTCCGTTCTTTATCAATCTATAAATCCTCTTGTGTATGACACTCATACACTAAGTCTAAAGACACATAAGCAATCTAGGTAATTTAAGATGATATACAATATGTGAAGATTAAACAAATAATTTGATAAATGAATAATGCATCGTTTTATTTCAAAACACATAAAACTGTTTACATCACATGTAACTCTAGGGCATACATTCCAACAACCTGAGACAGTTGCCAGGAGAATGGGCTGAAACATTCTTACAAAGGTTTAAAGTAGCTCGAGGACGATGTTACGTGCCTTTGCCAGAAAAGGAGTTCGTGAGAATCGCTCAAAGTTGTCTCAATTTCGACTGGAAAAGAAATTTCAAGATCGTGAATTTTGGGACCACCCCCAGCTCATCACCAGCGCGGTGCGTTATGAACGATTACTAAGGGAGGAAGAGCAAATGAAAAATTCTAGCAAATGAACGTATTACAGGAGCCACGATTATGAAGTATGTGAAATGGACGTCGAATCGGCCGACTTGTGTTTGCCCGAATTGGTTAAAGGAAATCCGTACGTTAGTAAAATGTGGGCCGAACCCCAAGCCAAAGAGAAGAACAATAAAAAAGGGAGAAACTTTTCTTTTGATACCACAAAAGTTGACGCCATATTCGATCTGTTGTACAAAGACAAATAGATCAGTTTGAGCGACCGCCATACGCTGCCAAGCGCCGAACAAATCGGTAGTAAAAAATATGTAAATGCCATAATACATGGTCCCATTCAACTAATACATGTCTTGTTTTTCGGAATGTTTTGCAGGATGCTATAGAATTTGGACGGATAAAGTTCGAGAAAAAGATGGCAGTGGACGACAACCCGTTCCCAAGCCACTCCAACTAGAATTCTGATCAACTCGGATCTTACCAATTTGCCAAGATTCAAGTTGGTCCTAGATGAAGAATAGAATGGTCATCGTCCAAGCGCTCTGGAAAGGATTAAAACACCCCAAAAATAGAAGGATCGGCAAAACCTTTGTGTACGGTGCATGAACAGTATAGAGTGGATGATAGAGTTAGAAGACACTTGTGAAAGGCCCGTAAGGAAAGAACTAGTAGCATGGCAGCCACTGACCTTTGCACTAAGGTTTTATGGTGAAAATTCAAACTTCGTCCAAAATGTGAGGACGTTTAGGCCGAAGATTCATCGACCCAATATATGGTATTCGTATCGAAGATCGTATTTGGGACAACGTCCAAGCATGAACTATCCTCCCATAGACGAAATGACGAGGACGCAATTAAGGAGACACGAGAGAAATTATGGTCGTATGATGCCACCAACAAGGTGGGGTGAGGACCACAGGCCGTAGTCCTCGTGTTATGGAGAAACCAGAGGCAAATAACAAGGAGAGTGACGGTAAAGAATGAAAAATAACAAGCTATGAAGAACACACCAAGTTTGACAGACGAAAATGGATGAAATAGATGACGAAGAGCCCCCTATTTCCATTCAGTTCGGCAGCATGCCACCGGTTGTGGCCAACCATTACTTGTTGTCCAGAGAATTCAAGGGGGACAACAGTGGGGAAGTTGAAACAAGCGAAGATGTCTATAAGGGTTATGAGGCAGAATTTGCAGCGCTCTTGATTACGAATAGGGAAGCTTCAGATGAGGAAATGACCGAAGCCCGAATAAGGGGGATATCACAAAATCGGTTTCTCAAAGAATTGTACGAGGCCGAAAACCCTGCAGTTGGAACGTTAGGAGAGGACTTGGGACGATCTCCATACCTCGTCCTATATGGGACGCCCAAAATAAGACGGACAATCACCAGGGCGGAAAAGCGAAGATTGGCCGTCAATAATGTCTCGCACCATGCACCAGTCATGTTACCACCTTCTGGATGGGATACGGGAGGAGAAATACCTCGGGCCAGCGATGAGAGTGAGTAGATAGGCCTATCAGAGAAGGTGATATTCCCAAAGCCACCACCACAAATGACAAAGCACCTGCGGCCGTTGTATGTAAAAGCGAAGGCTAATGGGATACCTGTCGCCAAGGTGTTGATCGATAATGGGGCAGCCATTAATGTAATTCTCGTAAGGATGCTAGGACGTTTAGCAAAGTCAGAGGAGGACCTCATCCCTATGGAAGTGGTGCTAATGAGTTCAATGGAGGAGTGACAACGGCCAAATGGGTCGTCCCACTAGACTTGCAAGTGGGAAGTATTACAAAAACAGCAGTATTCTTTGTTATAGACGGGCCGACAACATATAACATGCTCCTGGGATGAGATTGGATACACGGCAGCCGATGTGTTCCTTCATCTCTTCATCAGTGCTTAGTTTTCTGGAACCAGAGAGACGAAGTGGAAGTGGTACATGCCGACAATAAGCCTTTCATTGCATAGACAAATTCGGCCGAATACTTCATGTACGAAGGGAATTACGGGCCAACCAGAGTCCTGACTAAATGGGAAAGTTCGACTATTATGGCTCAAAATGACGAGCCATACCCCGCAAGTCTGCTAAATGATTTGTTCACGCAAACAAGGCCAATCACAGTGGTCTTTGAAGAGCCAACGCGCAGCAATTTGAATGAAGTGCAGACAGAGTAAGGAACAGGCCGCTCTTGCGGCCACTAAGGCCAATCTAAAGGCCTATGTAACAGAATGCGGAAATGAGGCTGAAGCTCAGGCCGCGATCTCGGCCTTGAGGGATAAACTATTAGCATACCAGACAGAAGACAGGATGAGAGAGGCATGTGGAGTAGATTGTTTGCTGGAAGGAAGTCACAAGAGCGAGCAGGAGGACGAAGAATACGCTCTGAACGGACGGCATAAGGCAAGCATGTCAAGGGCATGATGTATTGGACGAGGTAAACCTGGGAAGCGAGGACAATAGACGTATCACTTACATCAGCAAGGAACTAGAGACCCAGGTATGCGGAAAACTGATCCATTTATTACAAGAATATAAAGATTGTTTTGCCTGGGACTGCAATGGAATGTCTGGTTTAGATAGAACGTTATTAGAGCATAGGTTGCCAATCATGCCGAGCCATAGACCACACAGACAGCCTCCAAGAAGGTTTGCACCAAATGTCATGCCCGATATTAAGAAAGAGGTTGAACGTCTTTTAGAGGCGAAATTTATTAGGACGATCAGATATGTGGAATGGTTGTCAAATATCATCCCAGTCATGAAAAAGAATGGAAAAATAAAAATCTGCATAGACTTTAGGAATTTAAACCTAGCAACACCCAAAGATCAATACCTCATGCCGACAGTAGATTCCTTGGTAGACTCCACGGCAGGGTATCAAATATATTCTTTTATGGCTGGATATGCGGGTTATAATCAGATTTACATCGCCGAAAACGATGTACATAAGACGGCTTTTAGGTGTCCAGGTTCGTTAGGGTGTTATGAGTGGGTAGTAATGCCATTCAGCCTCAAAAATGCTGGGGCCACTTACCAGCGGGCCATGAATTTAATCTTTCATGATATGATTGGCCAATTTGTAGAGGTCTATGTGGACGATATAGTGGCTAAATCTGTAACCATGGAAGAACATTTTAGCCAATTAGCAATGGCTTTTGAGCGAATGAGAAAATTTAAACTAAAGTTAAACCCTGCCAAATGTGCTTTCGGGGTGTGTGCAGGAAACTTCCTAGGATTTCTAGTACACCAACGGGGGATTGAGATCGACACTAATAAATCTCGGGCAATTATTGAAGCTAAACCTCCCCGAAATAAGAAAGAATTGCAGAAATTTTTAGGGTAAATTAATTTCTTGAGACGATTTATCTCTAATTGTGCAGGAAAAACTAAAGTGTTCTCCTCCCTATTAAGGCTAAAGGACAAAGACGAATTCGTCTGGACCGAAGAACATCAAAAGGCTTTTGACAGCCTAAATAAATATTTGTCACAGCCGCCGGTGATGGTACCCCCTGTGCTAGGACGGTCAATGAAGTTGTACATATCGGCTGAAGAACAGTCTATCACTGGGATGATCGCGCAAGACGACGATACAGACGTCGAAAGAGCCATTTATTATATTAGTAGACAATTGCTAAATTATGAATATAATTATTCTCCAATGAGAAATTATGCTTGGCTTTATATTTTACATATACTAAACTACAAGCCTACCTTAGGCCGAATATAGTGTACTTAATCACTAAAGTTAATATAATAAAGTACATGTTTTCTCGTCCTATCTTGCATCAAAGAGTTGGTTTTTGGTCTTTATCACTATCAGAATTCGATATATGACATGAGCCCCAAATGGCTGTAAAAAATCAAGCTTTGGCAGATTTCTTAGCTGACCACCCATGTTTGAGTACCGTTAGAGAAATAGAAATGGATTTAGACGAAGGCAGTCTGAAACCATGGATGATGTATTTGGATGGGTCCAATACAACAAAAGGCGCAGGGATGAGGATAGTCTTAGTCAGCCCATTGGGTGAATCGTTCAATTCTTAATCAGGTTAAATGAATATTACACTAACAACCAGGCCGAATACGAAGCCATGATATTTGGCTTGGAAGTACTCCTCAATATGGGGGTAACACACGTGTCTATTAAAGGAGACTCGCAGTTAGTGATCCAACAGGTAACATGAACCTTCAAATGCCAAAGCCCATCAGTCATGGCGCTGTTGGATGTGGCTAAAGAATTGGTAGGTCAATTTGACCATGTGGAATTGGAACACGTTCCGAGGGCGAAGAACGAAATGGCCAATAATTTGGCCCAAACAACTTTCGGGTACAAGCAAACGAACATAGATGGTATATATAGAAGCGACGAGGTGAAGCCAGCCCTGATACGGTGAAAGAAGTGGACAAATGTCATGGCCACTGAAATTGAAAATGAGGACGATTGGAGGAGCGAGATCAAAGAATTACTAAAACAGCCCGAATGTGGGAAATATCGAAGGCTAAAGATTAAGGCCTTGAATTATGTGGTATCAATAGATGTGTTGTATAAAAAACGCCAAGACGGCCTGTTGTTGAAATGTGTAGGGCCATCGGAGTCCAAAACTTTCATGGCCGAGATACATGAAGGTGTTTGCGGGGCTCACCAGGTCGAAATAAAGATGAGATAGCTGATTATACGGAGCGGCTATTATTGGCCGAAGATGGGAGAATCATGCATCTCATATGCCAAAGGATACATTGTTTGTCAAAAGCATGGGCCCATTCAGAGGGCACCAGTAACCGAAATGATCCTCGTCATTAAACCATGGCCGTTCATAGGATGTGCAATAGACTTGATAGGGAAAATATATCTTGTATCGAGCAAAAGGCATACTTTCATTATCGTTGCTACCGAATTTTTTACCAAATAGGTGGAACTTATTCCGGTAGTAGAAATCTCCAAAGAGCATATCATCAAGTTCATAAAAGAGCATATCATCCACTGATTCGGTATACCGCAAACAATAATGGTATATCATGGCACTTTGTTAAATGGTGAGAAGGTAAAAAGCTTCCTGGCCGAATATGGGATCCGGTTGGTAAACACAGCTCCGTATTACCCTCAGTCAAACGGTCAGGTAGAATCGTCCAATAAAACCCTCAAGGGGTTGATTCAAAAGATGGTGACATACAACGCTAGACGATGGGATGAATGTTTAAGTCAGGCTCTATGGGCCTATAGGACGTCACCACGAACGAGTATTTCAGTCACGCCATTTCAGTTAGTATATGGCCATGAGGCCGTACTACCGGTAGAAATGAATAATGAATCCATTAGGATGATGTTGCAAAATGAGTTGACGGAGGAAGATTACAACGAATCAATGATCCAGAATTTGCTAGATTTGGACGATGTTAAATGTGATGTGCTGAATCGTTTAGAAGCACAAAAGAGAAAAATAGCCAAGGAGTATAATCTCAGAGTCGTGGCTAAATCGTTCAGAAAAGGCGAGTTAGTATGGAAAACTATACTGCCAATTGGCACTAAAGATACGACATATGGCAAATAGCCGCATAATTGGGAAGGCCCATTCGAGGTAAAAGACGTGTTACCGAACGGGGCCTATCATTTAAAAGATTTAAATGGAAGGGTACATGCTAGGGCGATAAATGGAAAATACTTGAAAAAATATGTGCCCTCACTTTGGGAGCATGAAAATGTAATGTCTTTGCAATAAAAACTGAATACAATAGTAAAATAATGTATTTCCATTAATACGGGACGAAAACGTCCTCAAAATTACAAAGATCGGACGATGTAACATCCTATAAAGCATCATTGGCTATGGCCCGAAGACCGCCGAAAATCCCTAGGCGACTCCTTTGTGGCCGAAAACATCTCCCTCCTCAGACGCCATTCTGTTTGTTCCTCCAAACTCGCTGTATCCAAATCGGCCAAGATTTTCTCAAAATCAATACGGGCCAGACCTTCGTACTCTGCCAAGGATGTGTCCATCTCCGTTACTTGGGTAGCAATGGTCATCCTCTTAGCCTCTTTTCTCATACGGCTCTCTTCAACAAGGCGCTGGATGTCATGTAACTGTCGGTCTAGGTCCAAGAGAATCGATTCCTCGGTCACCATTTCATTAGTGGTCTCCCTCAGAGCCTGTTGAAGGGCATCGAGAGAACCGTGGAGCGTTTCTTTATTTATTATAGTAGAGCGAAGCCTAATCATTTGGCTGTGTGTATGTTGCGATATCGAGAGATAAGGGCCGCTATATCATCCTGCAGTTCTGGGAGGAAGAGCCGATCATCTACTGATATAGGTAAGGCATAAATGGCTAGTAGACGGCTTAATTCAGAGGAACTTCTGTCCAACTGGGAAATGTTTTCTGGCAGAGCGACCTGACCAATCTTCAATGTAGTAAAAGAAGCATATTGGCCGATAATTTCCCGAATGACCTCCAGGTTCGTACTGGTACCGGCCGAAGGTGAAGAAGGCCGAAATGGAGCAGAAGACAATCGTCCAAGGTGATCCAAAATGTTATGGACCGATTACAGCAGCGGGTCGGACGCCTGTGTACAAAGGAAAAATTAACAGATGTAAACCAAAGTCATGAACCGGAGGAAGAAAGAGAAAAAAAAGAGACGTACCACCCCAGAACCAGTTCTAGATGGCCTATCCACCGATGCCTCAAACACCTCAACTTACGGCTGCACAAGTTCTTGTTGAAGCGAAAGATCTAAGGCTGATGGATGCTGGGGGGCAGGAACTGACGGCCATGCGGCCTGAGGAGGCGACGGCCGAGCAAGAGAATGTTGTTGCAGGATAAGAGACTCTACCCGAAGGGGCGACGATCATTCAGAAGCGGCAGACATTTGAGCTGACGAAACAGGAGCTACAGGTAGAGGAATCAAAGATTGGGGAGCCGAAGGTGACGGCTGTTCAGGCGTAGAGAAATCTTGCAGTGAAGGCACATGAGACTCCACTCTAGGAGGAGAAAGTGGAACAGCCGAAGACGACGGCTGTGCAAAGGCCGAAGTCTGATGCACTGAAGGTCTCGGAGATGCTGCCTGTGGCGTTGAGTGTTGCGGCGCAGTGGTGGGCTGAGAATCTGCAAGAGAATCAGAATCAGAAGAATTAGAAATGTAAATGACCTCATTTTCCTCATAAATACGACGAAGTACGTCGTCTCTGTACATAGACCGAGCCTCCTCTAATAACTCCAATTCGAAAAAACTATAAAGGTCGTCTACGTCCCTATAACTCCCCTTAAACCCTGCGGCAGACATCCTGCGTGCTAAGGGGTAAAGTTGTTTAAGATGACGCCAAAGAGGCCCATCCGGCCAAATAGGTTCTGGCACTTCGGCCTCGTCATCCGGGTCCTGCACGATTGGTACAAGATCGTCTGAAAAGTGACGTTCAAATAAAGGATGGTTTCTCGGAATTTCCTCAACCCTTGGACGCGAACGGCCAAATTCTGTATGTGGCTCCGTACCTTGGGGATTGGCTCCGGACGAATCACCGATAATGGTTGTTGTCCACCCTCTTCTGGCGTTTTCCCCATGACTGGAGCCTCGGCTGCTTCGTCCTCATCCGTAGAAGCTGCACAATCGGAGCCTCCTCAAAACCTTCAAGTATAGGAGCTTCAGCCCCATGAGTTTGAGCCGTTTCGGGTATCGCAGAAGGCGGTTCAATCCTAAACACCTGCACAAAGTATAAAATTAGAACCTCAATTTACATCAAACTCAAAAGAATACGGGCTTCAAACTCGTACCTTAGGACGACGTGCAAGTGGCACGTCTAAATCCAAGCTACGGCTGGGGGAAGGCTTCTTTCTTTTGGCGAGCTTTATTTTCTTGGGTTTGGCCGTCTCAGTTGCCTTTTTTGATCCCGTTGGCTCAGAAGACTTTGGGGACAATGTGATAGTAGGAAATACCCTCATAGAAGGTAGAGAAAAAAATCGTTCACGGGCAGGTGGCCAGAAATGATCAAAAGAAGAATAGACCGATATACAAGAAGCAAAAGGAGCTATGACAAAATAAGAAAGCAAGGAACGGGTTTCCGATAAGGATTCCTCCACGTCAAAAACCGAAAAGACTTTAAAAACGGTCCGACGAAGTGGAGCGCGTATAAAAGAAAGGAAGATGCCATCCTTGAATAAGGCCAAGCTGACGGGCGATAAAGTTGGGCGAATACACCTCCACTTCAGCCTTGCCATTGGCCCTAGTCAGGATGTCATGAATCAGATCGCGGCTGCATAAAAACCTGCGCCATATGCGAAGACCTGACTCATCCTCTTCCGAGTGAGGAAGATCATGAACGAATGATGGGCTATTATCCACTCAGAAAGGGAAAAAAGAGGTAACCCGAGGAAGAGTATATAAATATTCAAAAGTAGTGCAATGGAGGAAAGAAGATGGCTGAAGCTGGGCAAAAAGAAGACCGGCACAAGGATAAGGATGGTGAGAATCAATGGCGCCAAAAACAGGGAAATAGGCTCCCAACCAAAGCTGAACGAGCCACAGAGGGCCAGAGGCAATGGGCGAGGCCCCCGACCGAAGATGTTTTTGAAGCACGGCCAAGCCCTGATAAATAGCAGCTAGCATGAAGGATGCCAGGTCCAAACGACGACCATTGGCAAGGTCTGAAGAGATGGGGAGGTAGCCCGCCATAGGTTTTTGGCTAGGCGCACAAATGATGTATTTGCACAGCCAATAGTGAAGGAAAGATGTTCGTTCCAACATCGAAACAGGACCAGCCGGTTTCGAAAATGTGCGAAGAAAAGAAGAGTATGATGAAAATGATGAATTGTCCATTGAAGGAGGAGGGAAACGGAAGGTTGTGCAAGCCGAGATGAGTGCACCCAGAGGGGCCAGCCCGGTGAGAGCACCGATGTCACGAAGGGTGACAGTAAATGGACCAACAGGGAAAATGAATAAATTGTACTCAGAAGACCAAAAGAGCAAGGAAATAAGAAACATGCTGCAGTCAAAAGAGGGCAAGGCCAATGAAAGTTCAATAAAGGAGAGGAAACCATTCTTCTCTAAAAAGGCACGAGTCTCCGCATGCAATAACATACGTTGGAACCAAGACTCGAACGCGGTGTCTGACCGACGTAAACACACACGTATAACGCAAGCGCACGTATCGTTCAAGTAGTATAAAAATATCGATCCCACGAGGACTTAATTCCTACTATTGTTATTAATTATTGAATCTATTTATTTACAAATATCTAATTAAATGGAGAAGAGAATGATTGTTTGATTGATTTGTTTGATTGTGGATTTGCAAAATAAATAAATAAAAAGACAAAAGAAAATACTATGGAAAATAACAAAAGACACAAAGATCTATGGTCGTGAATCATTCTAATATCATTTTAAAGATGAAGTGGTTATTTTAAAGTTGGGTAATATATTGATTTATTAACCTGGAACAATATATTATGTGTAAGCCTCTGTCGATGGTCAGACACAAATACCCAGTTTAACTTAATTGAACCATATGTCTATGTCAACCAAATTATCTGGATTCATTAAGTTTAAGTTCCAATTATGGCTACCCCCGCCCGACAGGTATATTCCTACCCTGTAAGGAAATGTATTAAAGGGTTATCTATCCTCAAGGAAGATCGTTGGCTATTAAGTCTAAGGCTGAAACCTAAAATCCCTATGTCTAGTTCATTTTAGATTTACCATATCAATCTTACTGGTGATCAGAAAATAAGAAGCATTAAGCTTAAGACTTAATAAATAAATCTTTATAATACCCAAACTATAATTTAACCCCTTATAAACCGTGATATTAAAAGTCATCACAACCTCAGAAAACTAACACATAACTAGGACTAGTAAAAACACAAAAGTAAAAGACATAAAGAAAAAAATGCTGAAAAGTAAAAGACATAAAATAAAACTGAAAAGTAAAATAAAATAAAATGCTAAAGTAAAAGGAATTACTTCTACTAAATACTATTTAGATATCTCCCTTAATATAATATATTAACTTCAAATTAAGTTTAACCAGCCATAAAAGCGGAACCAAAATAACCAGCCATAAAGGCGGAACCAAAATAACCAGCCATAAAGGCGAAACCAAAATAACCAGCCATAAGGCGGAATTAATATTTAATTACCAACCGACCAATCTGGCGGTATTCTGATTAAGTCAATATTTTAAATAGTGAATATATTATTTTTAAGGGAGATTAATCTAAATAGTAACAGTAAAAGAATTACCTTTTACCCTAGCTGGAGAAATTACCTCCTCATGGTAAATAGTAAAAACTGTAGAAAGTAAAAGGTAAAAATAAATTACTACAACTATTCAAAAGTAAAATTATTATTACTACAGAACGTAATTAAAATTATTTACAAAGTAAAAAGTAAAAATAAAAATAAACTAGAGAGAGAAACTCTCTCTTTAGGAAGAATTCAAGAGAGAGGAAGGTACAACAAATTCTGAAATCTCGAGCTCAATTTATAGGCGCGGATGGGGGTCCAGCATCGCGACTCCAAAGGGTTACGCGTCGCGACGCCCGCTACAGTGACACGTGTCACTTGCTGATTCACCGGCTCAGATTCTTATCCGATGACATGGCACTGTTCATGACGTCATTGCTTATGTCACGCTGAGGGCGATTGTCGGCAGCGTCAGATCACGACACATGGCACCGGCGCACATTAGTAACTCTGTTGAGATGTCGACACATGGCACAGCGCAAGATAGCATTGATGATGATTGTCGGCATCGTATGATGATGACACATGGCAGCGCACGTTAGCAAATCTTCTGTGATGGTGACACATGGCACGGCGCACGTTAGCAAAGTCAAACTTCTCAAATTCTGACCCGTTGACCCGGCGCACTTTAGCAGATCCGGCGCATGCTGGGCATCGCGGCGCACAATGCTCCAGCGTCGCGACGCGCAAAAGACAAAAATATTTCTGTTGACGCATTTTTGTCCGGTTTTTCCTCAAATTGCCTCCAGTGCTTTCCAAACTTTATTTATCTGCAAAATAACAACAAAACACATCAAAACGTTCACAAGACTCAATAAACTATACAAAATATAAGGTTAAATGAGTGGGAAATAGTGATATAAATACCACTCATCACACCCCCAAACCTAACATTTTGCTAGTCCTCGAGCAAAACATAGAATATCATAAATAAATTAACTAAGCCACTTTCGTAGAGATCACGATTGCATTTAGCATATGCAACAAGCCTTTAAACCCCCAGGTGTCCCTAGTGGACGAGTTGTAGTCTCGTGAGGGTTTACAGCAATGATACCCACAAACATTTTACAAAAGTAAAAAGGTAGTAAAACTAATGCACACAAAAGAAAAAAGACAAGCGAAAAGAGAATAAATAAGTTAGTGACTAATCAGGTGAAATTTGTACTCCAAGTCACTAGTTGTTTTGTTTCTTTTTAAATTACCGAATAAGTAAATTCTCCGATTATTTTTACCATTCTCCATATACACAGCCAACAAAATATTAATCAACTCATTTTTGCCCACAACAGTCATAAGTGCAGTTGATAAGAGAGTAATATTTTGTCCTAAAGTTATATCAGATTTCACACCTTTTTGTAGCAATGGAATAATTTTTCAGATTTTTCTGATGTTTTCTTTGATTTTTCTCTATTTTTTATTTATATACAATACCTTCCGTCTATGTAGCGAGCTTTAGGTCGGTGGCTCCCAAACCAGTTGGCTTTAGGACACCAGGTGTTAAAACACCCCTACGGACTTAATTACCCAGACTTCAGATATATATATTTTTTGCAGCATCTTTGATCCATGTAGTGAGCTTTGGGCCAGTGACTCCCAAACCAGTTGGTTTTAGGGCACTGGGTGTTAAAACACCCTTACAGACTTAATAACCCGGATCTCAGATTTTTAATTTTTTTTTATTATTATTTTTTTACTCCATCACTTTTTGAGATGCTTCCTCCAATTAAACTATAGCACTGAATATTACAAACTTTTCAATCTTAGCACATGTCCGTATGTTACTATGTATGTTGATAATATCTGCCAACTGAGCATATGAAGATCCATTTTAGTCAGTGTTATGGAGAATTTACAAATTAAATAATTCAAAAGGAAATAAACAAAAATTAACTTGTTTCGAAATAGGTTTGAGAAACGTCTCAGGAGTGGAAACTCCTTACTCGGCTATCTCTTACCAATTCCACCTTTTTAGTCAAAACACAAAAATGCAAAATATTTTTGTAATTTTTTGAAAATTTTTCAATTTTTTTATATTTTTCGAAAAATTTTGAACTAAAAATAAAAACAACACACACACTAAAAACAAGGTACTAATCAACTAATTCCCTCCCCCAAACCTAAATGAGACATTGTCCCCAATATCTTAAACAGTAAAATGAGAGTTAGAAGGTTGTACCTGGTTAGCTGAAATCTACAGGAAATTAAAGGTTAAGATCCAGATTAATTCGACGCCTCTTACCACGATCGTCCTCAGACCAATTTATCTTTGATAGGATAGGGTCAACTTGTGGTTCATAGGCTATGATTTGGTCTATTAGATCCGGAGCAAGTCTGGCAGTGAAGAGGAGTTCTTTCATAGGTTTTGACACGAACCCATTTCTCCGAGCATCATCAAGAAACACACAAAGAAAATAATAGAATCCATCAACATTGAGCAATCCAATTGGTTTCTGGTGTATGTTCAGGTTCGCCCAAGATAGTACAATAAAAATTTCCTCCAATGTGCCTAAGCCACCTGGCAAAACGATATAAGCATCAGCACGGTTAATCATTTCTACCAGTCGTTCAGACATACCTGGCACGATCAGTTCCTCTCCGTTTGATGATCCAATAAGATTTGCCTCTGCCAAGGGTTTTGGGATGATTCCCAAAACATGACTGCCTCCTTCCTGTACAGCCTTTGAAACGATCCCCATAAGTCCGAGATTGCCTCCGCTATATATTAAGTGCATATTCCTTGCAGCTAAGACTCGACCCAATTCATGTGCTGCTTCTATGTATTGTGGTTTAGTAGGGCTGAATTTATAGTACCTAAAAAAAAGGGTGAGTAATAATAGCAGAAGTATCTTCCAGAGGACGTTTGTTAGCTAAACAACAAAAGAAATCGTGAAAGTTCAAAATGTCTGGATCCTGTCTACGAAAATAAAGATAATTACAATAGAAAAGCAAATCAAAGCAATAATTATGGCAACAGAATTGTGTACGCAATACGCCACTCGCTTAGTATAAATTCATTAGGATGTGTCTCAAGATTTCATTCCTTACTCAGCCATCGTTAATGAATTGTTTCTCATCTTTGATTGCCAAACACAATTCCTTCTATCTTAAAATGCTTCGTTTGTGCCTTTCCCTACAAAAATAACACACGAAATTAAAAAGTTCACACAAAATATGAAAACAAATTACAACAAATTGCATGGGTTGCCTCCCTGATAGCGCTAAATTTTTCATCTTCAGCCAGACGTGACTGAAATTCATCTGTTAAGGAGGTTTCAATGTCGTTTTGGATGTCCGATTAAAGACAATCCCGTGAGCGTTGCTTTTGAAGGGTCTCTTCCAACGGTAAAGTGGCAAAAAGAATTTTGTTCTATTCAGTGCTCGTGCCATCTTTTTACTCCTTGTTGCTCCAGTGGTTCCTAAAAAGAAAGAAAGAAAATCAGGAGGTCTCGTATGGTGCTTGACTTGGAATGGGAGTTCCATTCTGTCAAGCTTCTGGTTGATATCTTTGATTTGTACTCCCCAAAACAGCGATGTTTTTCCTGAATGCTCTAGATCTTTATTAAAGTCAGACATTTGCTCCTTCATTTTCTCTGCTTCTTGCTCCACCTTTTCTTCACAGATGTATTTTAGGATTTCTTCATTTAGCTCTTCATCTGTCATTTGTGAAATACATGTTTCAAAATTGTCAACCTGAGGATGAAAAGAAATGTTAGATTTTAGGTCTTTATCCTCTGATCTGGGTGATGTGATTGGCTCAGGCAGATTTTCTCCAAATATTATTGCAAAACAATCTCCAAGATCTTCATTCTGAGGACACAGAATTCCATCCTCATTTGTTGGTGCAGTTGGTACAAACAGCTCAGCTTCATCTTCGTCAGAATCTGAATAATAAAAATCAAATCGAGACTTTGCCGGTTCGGGTTCCTGAACTGATACCTCTGGTTGTTGATACTGCTCAGCCTCCTCCTCTGTTGAAATGTCATTGTGAAATGATTGGTACTCGAAGGCTTCATCAGTGTCATTTGAAACAGGTTCTTGAGGTATGTAGTTCTGGTTTTTTGTTAATTGCCTTTTTTGATTTGTCATCCTCTGTATGGATTCTGCGTTACTCTGAATTTGTTCATCAATTTGAGCTGTTTCAAACCAATCTTTGAGCATATGACTCATATGTTCTTTCTCTGATGGTTCTGGTTGTTGGTAAACATCAAAGGTAGATGGTGGATAAGATGGAAAATGTGGCTTTGTGAAATGTGATGGCTCGTCATAGCATGATTGTCTCCAGAAATTCTCCCAATCTGATCGATATATACATTGATCGCTCGGGTGGTTACTGTCACAAATCACACATCTCCCCATTTCGTTCTGATGAAAAAATGTAGCATTGCTTGGTTCTGGCATCCAGTGATAATCATTGGGTTGTTCAACAGGCCACAGAAAACCGGACTGTTGCTCCCAGATGTGGGGTGTATCTTCTTGTAAAGCACGTAATCTCTCAATCTCCCAGTAGTGTTCCATTTGTTCAATCACCTGAAAACAAAAGAAAGAAATAAAAATTACAGATAAAAATAAAGAAAATTAGATACAAGTAAATTAAATAACTTCGCCAAAATAACCAGCCATAAAGGCGGAATTAATATATAATTACCAACCGACCAATCTGGCGGTATCCTGATTATGTCAATATTTTAAATAGTGAATATATTATTTTTAAGGGAGATTAATCTAAATAGTAACAGTAAAAGAATTACCTTTTACCCTAGCTGGAGAAATTACCTCCTCATGGTAAATAGTAAAAATTGTAGAAAGTAAAAGGTAAAAATAAATTACTACTACTATTCAAAAGTAAAATTATTATTACTACAAAACGTAATTAAAATTATTTACAAAGTAAAAAGTAAAAATAAAAATAAACTAGAGAGAGAAACTCTCTCTTTAGGAAGAATTCAAGAGATAAGAAGGTACAACAAATTTTGAAATCTCGAGCTCAATTTATAGGCGCGGATGGGGGTCCAGCGTCGCGACGCCAAAAGGATTACGCGTCGCGACGCCTGCTACAGTGACACTTGTCACTTGCTGATTCACCGGCTCAGATTCTTATCCGATGACGTGGCACTGTTCATGATGTCATTGCTTACGTCACGCTGAGGGCGATTGTCGGCAGCGTCAGATCACGACACGTGGCACCAGCGCACATTAGTAACTCCGTTGAGATGTCGACACGTGGCACAGCGCAAGATAGCATTGATGATGATTGTCGTCATCGTATGATGATGACACGTGGCAGCGCATGTTAGCAAATCTTCTGTGATGGTGACACGTGGCACGGCGCACGTTAGCAAAGTCAAACTTCTCAAATTCTGACCCGTTGACACGGCGCACTTTAGCAGATCCGGCGCATGCTGGGCGTCGCGGCGTGCAATGCTCCAGCGTCGCGACGCGCAAAAGACGAAAATATTCATGTTGACACTTTTTTGTCCGGTTTTGCCTCAAATTGCCTCCAGTGCTTTCCAAACTTTATTTATCTGCAAAATAACAACAAAACACATCAAAACGTTCACAAGACTCAAGAAACTATACAAAATATAAGGTTAAATGAGTGGGAAATAGTGATATAAATACCACTCATCAGTGTCATGTTTAGGCCACTTACGAATTGGGTTAGATTGAGCTAAAGGAGAAATATTAATTGGCTCCGAAAACGGGAGACCAGAAGAAGAAGGGAATTGTTAAGCCAGCGAGGTTGTGGCAATGGTATGGTCTTCAATAAAAATGGGACCAAGCGCACATTGACCGTAATTCTCGTCAAGAGTATGAACACCGAAAGTGCCCACAGAAGATTCGTCCAGTGCCATCTTATAATCAACAAAAGTGGAGGAATTGGTTTTGGGAGCATAGGAAGAAAACTCCATTGATACCAGGAGATCGAGAGTAAGAAAGAGTTTTGCAATGTGGGGCGAAAGTAAAGAAAGAACCAAAATAGGCTAAACCCTTATATAAACAGGCGAAAGGCTCAGCCTGGGACAGATGTCGCAACCCGAATTGTCGAGGGATGGAAACGGCGAGAAAATGAAAAGAATGAAGGATCGCCCTAAACAGGTGTTAGAATACAATTCGCTGCAAAAGTGACGTGCGACGCAAGGAGACATATAAGTGACGTAAAAAACGGCTCTTAAATGGGCCTCATGATGAAACGTGTTGGGAAGAGTCACGCATTTATTGTAGAAGTGATGGGTTCGCATGGGACTGTAAGAGACGGCCCAACCAATTACAGGGCGAGAATTTCTCCCTCGGGCATGTCACACTCTCAGCATCGGCCACTAAATTGGCCAAGCCCCAATATCGGCCTTCAATAAGTCGGCCAAACCTCGGCACTTTAGTATCGGCCTTCACTAGATCAGCCAAATACAGGTGTAAGCGCAAGCGTCCCCCAGGAAACATTGTCCAGGCTATCACCACTATTGATGCGCGTGACATAAGAAAAGCAGAGTTGATGTGACAATACCATCAGACTGCAGGTCACTTTCGACAGAATCAGGCTTAAGGCAGAGAGCCCATCAATCAATCAGGTAACACATGAAAAGCATTGCAAATGAGAACAATATCGTGCCTTGAGAGTGTTTAAAAGAATGGGAGTTGAAGAAATAGCTTATAAGAAAAACCTCTCCCAACCGCCCGGCCAAGGGCCAACCCTACTCAAGATGCCTCAGCTTGGTGTTCCCTAATCAAGCAAATGCTTTAGCTAATGAATGAAAAGGGAAAGAACAGAAGGAGTGAAACAGGGCCAAAAAAAGAGAAGATCTGCATGAAACAAAGGCCATCGGAAGCGAAAGTTTCTCTTTAATAAGGTGTAAAATGGAATGTAAAAAGGTAAGCTAACGGCCATCCACACGGTGTGAGGTGTGAAATGGAATGTAATGGTATGGATGGGCTATATCCGTTAGCGACGGCTGACCAGGGTCCTCGGTGGGGAAGGTACTGCATCCCCTGGTTGCGGATGGGTTATGACCATTGACAACAACGGACCGTATTCCTCTGCGCGGAGGGTGCTGCACTCCTCGGCTTCGCAGGTTCTCTGGACTGAGGGACCGGCGGGGGGACTAGTTCGAGGGCGAAAATCCCCGGCTTCACAGATTCTCTGGACTGGGGGATCGGCCGGGTGACTAGCTCGGCTGGCGTGGTGGTCTTCCCTGCACGAGGAAAGAACGAACCTGGATAAAAAGCCGAAAAATCCACCTCCATTTTCACTTCCAGTACAATCAAAGTGAATTTGGGGGACAATTGTTGGCAAAAGAAAAATGCCACCCTGGAGCGAAATCGCCCTAGAACAAAGAATGAAGGACGAAGGCAAGAAGGTCGATGAAAGGAAGAGCGATCAGATTAGAGCGAAAATAACCCAGGACGACCGAAGGATTAGAACGAGGACACGTAATGCTGTTGATCCCACGACTACAGCAGTTAAGCAGTTTTCCCTCCACGATCAAGCAGTTGAGATGCACAGCTCAACGGTTGAAGACACGATCCAGCAGCTGCAGGGAGATATTGGGACTGCCCAAGCAGTTTACAAGCTTCACTATAAAAGCTCACTCGTACAGAGAGAAAAGACGCCCCTGATAAAATGAAGACTCAAACGAGCATTTTTCTTATCTTTTAGTTTTTATAACTTTTAGGACTGTAATTTGTGTGATTGCGCCCCTTGAAGGCTTATTCACTTAATCAAACACCTATTGCTGGGACTTTGTCTCGGGAGGTTTGAACCTTACACGTTTCTCTTTCTTCTTCACGCACAAAAATCGTGCAAACACTTATATAACAGTTTGGTTAAATTTATATTTCGGTTCCGATTCGGAGTGGAACCGGAACTTACCCGGAAAAATCGATTCTCGATATTTTCGAATCGAAACCTACTCAATTAATAGGATACCATATTATTCGGTTCCTAATCAATTTTGGTCCGATTCCGTATTTAAATAGGTATCCTAATTAATATATAAAACTGTTACTGCATGAACATTCAATAAATTCAAAACTTAAATAATATTAATACTCTAGGTAACAAAATGATAGCATTACAGGAAACAGTAAAATCATAGCATTACAGAGCAAAACAGCAACAAAAGAGACAGCAAACAGTAGCACCACCGAATTCATAGAAACATCGCTCAAAATGAATCATTATCCCTAAGTTCAAGTTCAAAATATAACATCACTCAATATTAAAAAACTCACATACATGGCAGTGAGAGAGAACCGGTTCAAAATCGGTTCCGATTAATACCAAATCGGAATCGAACCGCTTAAAATCGGTTCCAAATTTTTAAAATCAGAACCAACTCTATACGAATCGGTTTCAGTTCTTTATCCTAAAAGGCGGATCGATTCCAATCGGTTTCGGGTCCATCCGACGCTCACCCCTATATTGAATATAACTACCGCCAAGAACAGAAGCCTCACTGGGATGAGATTTGGAGAATTCTTAGACAGTTTTGGCATTACAGAATCTGAATATAACACAAGTTTTCCCCCAGTAGATACAAAAAAAGCCAGTTGGTTAAAAATAGATGAATTCTCCATGACAATCTGGCGGCTCTCCCAATATTATACATGTGACATCGTACATCATTTAACAAATATGTCAGGATGAACTTATAAGTGGTGAAATCTCTTAACTAATAAGATGTGTTTTGGAAAACTTTAAAAGGTCAGGTTTCGGAGAACCAAGCGATCACGTTGAGTGTAGATCCCCTAGACCCTAGGGAAGTAGAATATGAATCCCTTGAGAGGCCAGGGCTTCAGAAGGCTCATTATTCTAGCATATGGAATGTTCAGATGAGACCATCATAGTTTACAAAATTTACAATTAATGGAGTTCCAATGAAAACCAGTGAAACCTAAAGTTGACACTTGGCCTATGAGTAGGAGCCAGGCAAAAATAAAATGGAATTGGGCTGATATTGGGGAAAATCCATATAATAATCAAATCATATCTTATCATGCTTATTAATTTATTAAAAATTATTAAAAAAATAATAATCAAATTAGACATATCATTTATTTATTAATTAGTGGGACAATATCATTCATGTTTCCGTTACACCAAAAAATTACTATTGAGACACTCCTGCATAAATGGTCTCTATATCTGCAAGATTGTGTATCAAGTGTTAACCATGTGCATCTTAGCATAGGCAGCTGCCAACTGCAGTCAAAACTTGGTGGCATTCAAAGTTGGCCTCTTATATCAGTTTATTATTCATGGTGGATGGCTATTGTGATGATTGTTAACTTATTATCCGTTTGATTATATTAATCATTGTTTAAATCATATTTATGATAGAAGAAACTTTATGTATTGGATACGATCTCCGGTGTACACCTTGTTGACGGTGGATTTTGATCTCAGGGTAATACGAGAATATCACCTCCGAGGTAATCCTCCTTCAACGGTGAATTTATTTGGTTATGGGGGACCAAAGGCAAATTTAGCGAGAGACAGATAAACACACTAATCGACAAAGAGATTTAACGTGGTTCCGTGGATTTTGGATCCGACCTACGTCCACAGACAGAAACAAAATGGTACTTTTTATTGCTCAAATACGCTTCTTGGCTTTTGCTTGTGTTTACAAGTCAGAGCTTGATGATTCTGATCTTTGATTTCCCTCTCAACTCTCAACTTTTAACTTGACGGAAAATTGTGCAAACAGTTTTTAGCGACCACAGTGGGAGAATTGGTGTAAAAAGTGGAAATGCCTCCGAAAAGAAACACTCAAACTGGCTCAAGCACGGAGGAAGGGGGACTAGAGTAAACAAACCAGCCTCACGTTCTAGCCGTAGTAGGCCATTTCGAGGGTCTGGCAGACGCTAGTCGATATGAACCTATGCGAGAGTTCAGCCCTAATGCGGTTCGCGCCTTGTTCGGCGAGTTCACACAGGATGTTGTAGAACATGTTAGGCTTCAAAACGCTCACATCATAGATAAGTTTACTTCGACTAGTAACTCGCATTATGAAAATATGGCCAAACACCTAAGCTCATTAAATGAGTTAATGGCCAAGTGTGTAAACGAGGGGACAACCCTATCGTGGACTACACCTCTTCCTACACCGAGCAGTCAGAAGGCTGGTCCGAGCAATATTCCTCCACAAGGGGTCACTGCCCCTACGACTTCCAGTGGGGAATAAGTCGTGGGGGCAATGGCCCACATCTAGGGCCAAACCTACACCAAGGGCCAAATATGGCACAACATGAAGTTGTGTTGCCCTAAGGTCTCCAGGCTTCACAGGGGCAGAGTCACGACTATGTCCCACTTGTGAGAGACCACAACCACCCCCATAGCAATGTCATTCAATGGCAATGATATTTTGAGAGAACAGATGACCGAGATTCTTTAGAATCAATTCGGTCTAGGGATAAGGCCAATTCGCCCAAGATATCAAAGGCCATATCCAGATTGGATTGATGTAGCATATCCGTGGCCTAGGAATTACAAAATACCATACTTTTCTCTGTTTACAGGGTCTGGGAAGGTTCTACCATGGAACACATAGGGCGATTTACCATTCAGTGTGGAGAAACAAATGATTTCCATAAGTTGAGGTTATTTCACGGCTCACTGTCATGAGTAGCTTTCTCATGGTATGTCAGCCTGCCGCCCAACTCGGTGGAGAATTGGCAACCAATGGAATAGTTGTTCCATGCACAATTCTACAAGGTCGAATCTGAAGTGGCCTTGGCCGATTTGGCAAACTTAAGACAGTTGCCAGGAGAATAGGTCGAGACGTTCTCACAAAAGGTTTAAAGTGGCTCGAGGCCGATGTTACGTGTCTTTGCCAGAAAAAGAATTTGTTAGAATTGCCTAAAGCTATCTCAATTTCGATCTGAAAACGAAATTTCAAGATCGTGATTTTTGGGATCTCCCCCAACTCACCACTAGTGTGGTGCATTATGAACGGTTATTAAGAGAGGAGGAGCAAATGAAAAATTCCAGCAAAGGAACTAATTACAGGAACATCAATTATGAAATAGGAGAAATGGACATCGAATCGGCCAACTTATGTTTGGCCGAATTGGTTAAAGGGAAGCCGTACGTTTGCAAGACGTGAGCTGAACCCCAAGACAAAGAAGAGAACGATAAAAAGAGTAGGAACTTCTCTTTCGATATCACGAAGGTTGATGCCATATTCGATCAATTATATAAAGACAAGCAAATTAGTTTGAGTGATCGCCACACATTGCTAAGCGCCGAGCAAATCGGTGGTAATAAAATACTGTAAGTGGCATAATGCATGGTCCCATTCAACTAATAATTGTCTTGTTTTACGAAATATTTTGCAGGACGCCATAGAATCTGGACGAATAATGTTCGAAAAAAGATGGCGGTGGACAACAACCCTTTTCCAAAGTCGATGGAATTAATCATGATCAACTCGGACCTTACCAAAATGAACTTGCCAAAGTTCAAGTTGGTCATAGATGAAGATCAGGACTGTCATCGTCCGAGCGCTCTGGAAAGGATTAAAATACCACAAGAAAGGAAGGATCGGCAAAATCTGTATGCACGGTGCAAGAATAGTATAGAGTGGATGAGGGATTTGGAAGATACCTATGAAAGGCCTGTAAAGAAAGAGCCAGTAGCATGGCAACTGAGGGCCTTCGCACCAAGGTTCTACGGTGAGAATTCAAACTTCGTCCAAAACATAAGGACGTTTAGGCCGAAAATTCATCGGCCCAACGTATAGAATTAGTACCAAAGGCCATATTCAGAGCAACATTCGGGAAGGAATTACCCTCATGTGGACGAAATGACAAGGACACAACTGAGACGACACCAGAGAAATTATGGCCGTATAATGCGCCAACAAGGTGAAATAAAAATCACCACAAGCCTTAGTGCTTATACAAGGGAGAAACCAGATGTGAGTAGTAAAGAGAATGACGACAGAGAAGGGACAAATACGAACTGTGAGGAGCGTACCAAGTTTGATAGACGAAAATGGGACGAGACAGACGACGAGAAACCGCATATTGTCATTCAGTTCGGCAGTATGCCATTGGTTGTGGCTAATCATTACTTGTTGTTTGAAAAATTCATGGGGGATAACAATGAAGGCTCTGGAAATAACGAAGATGTTTATGTTGGTGATGAGACAGAATTTACAGCACTCTCGATAACAGATAGAGAGGCTTCGGAAGAGGAAATAACTGACATAGAAGAAGAAAGAGACGTCAGGACTGAAGCACGAAGAAGGGGAATATCACATAATTGGCTTCTCAAAGAATTGTATGAGGCCGGAAATCCTGCAGTCGGAATACTAGGAGAAGACTTGGGACGATCCCCATACCCCCTCCTATACGGAACGCCCAAAATAAAATGGGCCGTTACCAGGGCGGAAAACCGAAGACTGGTCGTCAATAATGTCTCTCACGATGCGCCGGTCACATTACCACCCTCTAGATGGGACATGGAGGAAGAACTATCTCGGGCCAATGCCGGGAATGAACAAACAATGAAGGTAGGCCTATCAGGGAATGTGATATTTCCAAAACCACCACCATAAATGACGAAGCACTTGCGGCCGTTGTATGTAAAAGCAAAGGCAAACATGATACCCATCACCAAAGTATTGATTGACAATGGATCAGCCATCAATGCAATCCTGGTTATGATGCTAGGGCATTTAGCAAAGTCAGAAGATGATTTCATCCTTACAGAGGTGGTGCTTAAAAGTTTCAACGGAGGGGCGACGACGGCCAAATGGGTCGTTTCACTAGACTTGCAAGTAGGGAGCACTACGAAGACAGTAGTGTTCTTCGTTATAGATGGACAAACCACATATAATATGCTCTTAGAACGAGATTGGATCCACGGCAGCCGGTGCATTCCTTCATCCCTTCATCAATGCCTAGTTTTCTATAACCATAGAGATGAAGTGGAAATAGTACATGCTGATAACAAGCCTTTCGCTACAGAAATAAATTCGGCCGAATACTTCATGTACGAAGGAAATTACGGGTCGACAAAGGTTCTGAATGAAGGAGAAAATTCGGCCATTGTGGCTCAAAAAGATGAGCCATACCCTGTAAGTCTGTTAAACGATTTGTTCGCGCAAACAAGGACAACTATAGTGGCCTTTGGAGAGCCGACGCACAGCAATTCAAATGAAGAAGAACAACAGAGTAAAGAACAAGACGCGCTTGCGGCCACCAGGGCCAACTTAATGGCCTATGTATCGAAACGAGAAAATGAAGTCGAAGCTCAGGTTGTGATTTCGGCCTTAAGGGATAAATTGTTAGCGCACCAGACAGAAGACAGAATAAGAGAGGCATGCGGGGTAGATTGTTTGATGGAAAGAAGTCACAAGAGCGAGCAACAAATGGAAGAGGAAGAGTACACTCTGAATGGGCGGCATAAGGCGAGCATCACAAGGGTACAAGATGTATTGGACGAGGTAAACCTGGGAAGTGAGGACGATAGACGCATCACTTACATCAGCAATGAACTAGAGGCCCATGTACGCGAAAAACTGATCCATTTGTTACAAAAATATAACGATTGTTTTGCTTGGGACTATGATGAAATGCCTGCTTTAGATAGAACGTTAGTGGAACATAGGTTGCCAATTATGTCAAACCATAGGCCGTATAAACAACCTCCCCGAAGGTTTGCACCCAATGTCATGTCTGACATTAAGAAAGAGGTCGAACGCCTTTTGGAGGTGAAATTCATTAGAACGACCAGATAGGTAGAATGGTTGTCAAATATCGTCCATGTCATGAAAAAGAATGGAAAGCTAAGAATATGAATAGACTTTAGGAATTTAAATTTGGCTACACCAAAAGACCAATACCCCATGCCGACAGTAGATTCCCTAGTGGACTCCACAGCAGGATACCAAGTGTATTCTTGTATAGATGGGTACGTGGGATATAATCAGATCTACATCGCCGAAAGTGATATACATAAAACGGATTTCAGGTGCCCAGGTTCTTTAGGATGTTATGAATGGGTGGTGATGCCATTCAACCTAAAAAACGCTGGGGCCACTTACCAGCGGGCCATGAATCTAATTTTCCACGACATGATCAGCAAATTTGTAGAGGTTTATGTAGACGATATAGTGGCTAAGTCTATGACCAAGGACGAACATTTTAGCCACTTGGCGATGGCTTTTGAACGAATGAGGAAATTTAAATTGAAGTTAAACCCTGTCAAATATGCTTTCGGGGTTTGTGCAGGAAATTTCCTGGGTTTTCTAGTTCACCAGCGGGGAATTGAGATTGATACCAACAAATCTCGGGCAATTACTGAAGCCAAACCACCTCGAAACAAGAAAAAGTTACAAAGCTTTCTAGGGCAAATTAATTTCTTAAGAAGATTTATTTCTAACTGTGCAGGAAAAACTAAAGTGTTCTCGTCTCTGTTGAGGCTAAAGGAGAAGGACGAGTTCGTCTGGACCGAAGAACATCAAAAGGCTTTCGAGAGCCTGGAGAATTATATTTTATATGTACTAAATTACGTGCCTACCTTAGGCCGACTACAGTGTACTTAATTACGAAAGTTAATATAATAAAATACATGTTCTTTCATCCTATTTTGCATCAAAGAGTTGGGTTCTGGTCATTATCATTATCAGAATTCGATATACGACATGAACCCCAAAAGGCTATAAAAAATCAGGCTTTGGCAGATTTCTTGGCTGATCACCCATGTTTGAGTACCATTAAAGAAATGAAAATGGAATTAGATGAATGTAGTTTGAAACCATGGACGATGTATTTTGATAGATCTAGCACAACAAATGGAGCAGGGATAGAAATAGTCCTAGTCAGCCCATTGGGAGAATCATTCCGTTTCATAATCAAGTTGGTCGAATATTTTACAAATAACCAGGCCGAATACGAAGCCTTGATATTAGGGTTGGAAATACTCATTAATATGGGAGTAACACACGTGTCCATTAGAAGAGACTCACAACTAGTAATCCAATAGGTGACGGGAGCCTTTAAATACCAGAGCCAATCGGTCATGGCACTATCAGATGTAGTCAAAGAATTGCTAGATCAATTTGACTATGTGGAGCTAGAACACGTTCCAAGGATGAAGAACGAAGTGGCCAACAACTTGGCCCAAGCGGCCTCAGGATATAAAAAGACGAGCATAGATGGCATATATAGGAGAGATGGGGTCAAACCAGCCCTGATGAGGCGAAAGGGCATGATGAATGTCATGGCCGCTGAGGTCCAAGATGAAGACGATTGGAGAAGAGCGATCAAAAAATTCCTAAGACAGCCCGAAAATAGGAAAGATTGGAGGCTGTAATTAAAAGCCTTGAACTACGTAATGTTGGGAGATGTGTTATACAAAAAAATGTAAAGATGGTCTGTTGTTGAAATGTTTAGGGCCATCGGAGTCTAGAACTATTATGGCCGAAATATACGAAGGTGTCTGTGGGGTTCACCATGCCGGAATAAAGATGTGGTGGTTGATCATACGGAGCGGATATTATTGGCCGAAAATGGGAGAATCGTACGTATCTTATGCCAAGGGGTGCATTGCATGTCAGAAGTATGGGCCCATTCAGAGGGCACCGACAACCGAAATGGTCCCTGTCATTAAACATGGCCGTTCATGGGATGGGTGATAGATTTGATAGGGAAAATCTATCCTGCATCTAGCAAGAGACATACTTTCATCATCGTCGCCACATATTTCTTTACCAAATGGGTGGAAGCAATTCCGGTAGTGGAGATTTCTCAAGAGCAAATTATCAAGTTCATAAAGGAGCACATCATCCACCGATTCGGAATCCCACAGACAATAATGGTGGATCATGGTACTTTATTAAATGACGAAAAGGTTGAAAGCTTTCTGGCCGAATATGGGGTCCAACTAGTAAACAATACTCCATATTACCCTCAGTCAAATGGTCAGGTAGAATCGTCCAATAAAACCCTCAAAAGGTTGATTCGGAAAATGATAACAGACAATGCTAGACGATGGGACGAGTGTTTGAGTCAAGCTCTATGGGCATATAGGACGTCACCTTGAACGAGTATCTCGGTCACGCCATTTCAATTAGTATATGGTCAAGATGCCGTATTACTAGTTGAAGTTAATGTTAAATCCACTAGGGTGGTGTTACAAAAAGAATTGATAAGGGAAGATTACAGCGAAGCAATGATCCAAAAATTGTTGGAATTGGACGATCTCAAATGCGATGTCATAAACCGTTTGGAAGCACAAAAGACAAAAATGGCCAAAGGTTATAATCAGAAAGTCATGGCTAAATCATTCAGAAAAGGCGAATTAGTGTGGAAAACTATATTTCCACTTGGTGCTAAAGATTAAGCATATGGCAAACGGTCGCCTAAATGGGAAGGCCCGTTTGAGGTAGAAAACTGATGAGTGGTAAATCTATCACTATTTCCTACTCATTTAACCTAATATTTGGTATAGTTTCTTGAGTTTTGTGAACGTTTTGCAGATAAATAAAGTTGGGAAAGCATTGGAAGCAATTTGGGGCCAAAATAGAGAAAAAAATGACAAAAGGGCAATTTGGTAAATTGGCCGCGTCGCGACGCCTAACGTGTGCCGGACATGCTAATGTGCGCCGAGGGACACGTGTCAAAATCTGAGAAATTGGATTTGCTAACGTGCACCGACCTTGCTAACGTGCGCCGTGCCACGTGTCATCATCACAGAAGATCAGCTAAAATACGCCGTATGCCACGTGTCGGAATCTCATTGGACCAAAGCAAGCACGTGCAATGTGTCGAGTTATCATTGGATCGATTCACCGGCGAATCACATGCTGCCACGTGTTAATCTCTCATTGGACCAATCCTAATGCGTGCAACGTGCGAGATGTTCATTAGACCGAAAGCTCAGCCAATCACTATATGCCACGTGTCGTCTTCTCATTGCACAACCTTTACCGCGTGACATGTGTCATCACCAGATTATGCCGCCAATGCGCGTGGTCAACCCGCGTGGACCAAAGTCAACAGGTCCAGCGTCGCGACGCTCAAGCCCTTGGCGTCGCGACGCTGGATGCAAAAATTATCTATAAATTGAGCTCGAGATTTTAGTTTTAGTGGCCACCATTCTCTCTCATTTCCTGATGTAATAGGGAGTTTCTCTCTCTAATTTCTTTTAATTTAAGTTTTGTAATTAATTTTTAATTACATTCTGTAATAGTAATTACTTTTTGTATTAGTAATAGTAATTTATCTTGTTTTTACTGTTTCATTTAACTATTCAAGCATGATGAGATAACTTCTCCTTGCTAAGGTGAAAGGTAATTCTTTTACTGTTACTATTTAGATTAATCTCCCTTAAATATAATATATTTACTATTTAAAATTTGACTTAATAAGATACCGCCATATTGTCGGTTGGCTATTAAATTTAAATTGGTTAAACCTGGATAATCAAGGATACCGCCTATATGGCTGGTGTTGGATAATAATGACCCATAGCGTCACTATTTGTACAGATCACGGTGTTGTTGTACAAATTAACTATGTGACAAGGAAATTGCACTCTCATCATTTGTGATTAGATCACCATAGATGTATAAATGAAGAGAGGTCCATATGATTAGTTCCTGGATTGAGATGATATAAGACAGTATCAGTCCACGAAGGATTAATCATTAAATATCCCTAGTCGGAGTATTATCGAGACTGGACATCGATAATGCGGAATAGGCTAGTATTGCACTTGTGCGTGTTGTGAGGGCACAACGACATAGTTCTCATATATTTAAGTATTGGATACTTATGCAAGTGCGATAGGAGGTTGTGTTTCACCGATGGTACGGGAAACAGCTTCGCTCTGGATAGACCCCTCGGAATCCCATTGGTATTATGACTATGTGTCTATGGGAGGCCAAAATCAGGGTAGGTGTGTATAGTCTTAACCTGAGACTTACATCGCTAATACTTGCGATAATCAGTAGACTTTGGTCTTGGTGGTGCAGGGCTTTAACCGGTTCTGCGTACACCACTTCTGGGTTTATCAGAGAGTCGTAGTGTATTGGGTGTGATGTCGAGACGGAAGTATCACTTCATCATATTGGAGATGATGTCACGCAGGATACGGTATTAGTGCTCTTAAGTGCTGGCCGGCCATCGGGATATTATGACAGGTCATGTATATCCGATTATAGAGACTAGTTACCAGACATCCGACATGTGCTTCGGACGGGGCAGACACTTATCCAGCCCCAGCCCTAGCACGTGACTATCCAATACTGGGCCGATATACACAATACTACGGTATACTACGCTTGATACAGATCTATATATTCCTGTAAGAATTTTCTGGAGAATTGGGTAGGCATGGCGCTTTGCTAGAAGCCAACCTTGTCTTGTAAATCGGTATAAACGTAGTACGAGGTACTTACGTGTTCGGATAGTCCGACGACCGTATTTACTGCCCACATATCCGGAGATCTCATGGGTCGCTTCCTGAAGATTCACCGATGACGTATAACTCGCACTTAATTAATCTGGGATTAATTAGAAGAGAGAGAAAATTAATCTGGGATAATTACGGAGATATTTTATCTCGGATAAAATATTGATTAAAGAGAGAGAACGATTAATTTGGAATTAATTGATAAAATATATATTTGATATATTATTAGAAATTGGATTTTGACGCGGAATTAAAATTAGATTTTAATTCGGGCGAACGAATTAATTTAGAATTAATTCGTTAGCGACGTGAATAGTGATTTCACTAGGCATAATCATTTAATAACGACGCGACGGAAAATTCGTTAATTTGGAATTAACGAACCCGAGCCCGAGAGTGATTGTGAGCGCATTCGT
The DNA here is from genome assembly GCA_019454045.1 of Zanthoxylum bungeanum. Taxonomy (NCBI): domain Eukaryota; kingdom Viridiplantae; phylum Streptophyta; class Magnoliopsida; order Sapindales; family Rutaceae; genus Zanthoxylum; species Zanthoxylum bungeanum. Next base: position 10,408 of record SKCR01044557.1, on the reverse strand, counting down.
ATTTTGAATTCGAACCCGGCACGCAAGTCACAAATCAAGCGTCAAATCACTACTCGCATCAATCGTCAAATCACTTGTCACTTTGAGTGATGTGATATGACATGTTGTCACTTTATTAAAGTGACTTGATGTGAATAGTGATAGATGATTGAAAAGCACTATTTTGCTTTTTGACTTTTGCTTTTTTGAAAAGTAAAAGGAATTGTTTTAATAGAAATAAAAGTGGTAAGGTTTTATTATTATTATTAATTTTGGAATTAAAATATATAAACCTAATTACACTTATTCTTTCTCTCTCTCTCCTTTTACGCACTTCTATTTTCCCTCTATTTTCATCTTCCTCTCATTCACGGCTTCACGCGATTTCTTTCCGATTCTTCTCCAATTTTTCTGGTTTGATCGAAATTTTGAGAAGCAAATGAAGAAGAGTAGTGCTAGCACACACATGGGTTATATTAGGTGATAGGGAAACAAATTTGTGAGCTTGGAATTCATTTTTGGAGCTTGAAGCTTGGAGCTTCCATAGAGTCTCTCATGGCCGAATCTTGGAGAGACATAGAGGACCAAAACCGAGCAGCCCCTACTGTTTTTGGAGGCCAAACCGAGCACCAACAAGGAGGAAAACGCATCTTGTTCTTCCTAGCATCAAACCCATCAATGTGAGTCTGTATTCCGCCTTACTCCTTGGTTGTATTCAACTCGTTTTTATGCATGATTGATGTTCTTGGGACTTGATTGAAACTATACAATGGTATCTTGAGCCATTGGTTGCATAAAACGAATTAGGGTTCTTGAGCAAAATTTGGGGCTTTTTGATTTAAGCATGATTTTAACAAATTGTTTGTTTAAGAATGCTTGTATATGAATTAATTAGAGTTATATGTAATCAATTTGATGAAAAATTAATTGGATTGATTTTCCCCAATTTGCTTATTGTTGGCCAAAACTTTAATTTGGGTAAACTCTATTTGAGCATCAAATGATTAAATTGTTTAGTATAGTATGCTTGAATGAGGTTGAATTGATGTTGTGCATAATCAATTTCATGAAATTTGGTTGGATCCATTTTTCCCCAAATTTTGGGCATGACAAATTTGGGTAAACTTGATTTTGAGCATGTTTAATGAAATTGGATGATTTAGAATGCTTGAATGTTGTTTAATTGATGATTGATTAGATCAATTTGATGAAAAGTGTTTGGAACAATTTTCCCCAATTTGCTTGTGATGGCCGAATTTGGCAAGTGCCCTAATGTCTTGGATTTTTGATTTTTTGTTCATTGGATGACTTAGAAATCATTTGGGGATGTTGAATTTATGTTTAATTTGGTTCAATTGGATTGAATTTGATTTGGGCATAATTTCCCTCTTTGGCCGAGACACTTGAAGCATGTAATGGGTTTGATTTTTCAATTTGTTTGTTGGACATATAATAATGAATTGAGTATGATTAATTGGACAAATATGGTGTTTTGGAAATGTTGATTTAGTTGATTAATCATATAATGCACTTTAGGTAATTAAATTGCGGAATTGGATTCATGAAATTTAATTATTTGGGCTTAAAATTGGATTTGGGCCTCTTTAAGTTGTTATTGGGTTTATTGGACTTTGTTGTACAAAGTTGGTTTAGGCCAAAATTGGTTGGATCCAATTAGGCCCAAAACCGCTTCCAAAAGGCCCAAATGCGACTAATAACCTTTAAAGTTTAATTGGGCCTAATGGGCCAAGATTAATTTATGACTTATGGGGTAACTCCCGGATTGGACTTTGGTTGCGGGTTTGACCCGAGTTGACCAAAAGTCCACGCCTCAAGAAATTAATTAAAAGCCCATTGGACTTTAATTAAATTAATATTGGATATTAATCGGGCTTTGAGACCCGTAACGATTAAATTTGAATTTAAGTCGTAAAGGTTTATTTTATAAAGTGTGATATTGAATTTGGAATTAAATAATGAATTAGAATTAAATGCGTATTAAATTGGATTTATTATGTAATTTAATTTAATTCGTAGAAATCGTACTTTGAGTACGTGTTCGCAATACGAGTTTGACTCGAACAAAATCAAATCTTTGTTTGAACATTGGATGATCACTAATTATCAAGATTAATTAATTGATTGATTGATAACATGCTTGTATGAATACATGGTTGTGATGTTTGAATAATGTATATCGGATGGATATTAGAAGGGTTGGGCGATTTTAGAAATTGTTGTAATAAATTTGATTTATTAATTGGACCTGCGTGTCCAGCCTTATCTCCTATTTCTTTGTATTCTCTTCTCACCTATTCCCCTCAATGTAAATGAGGTTTCTTTAGAAGTGTAGTGTAACGGGTAGAAGTAATACTAGTGCTAGCGGGAGAGAGAAAGTGAGAGATTTGATCTAGGATCAATGTGTAAAATATCCATCCGCATATCATTATTATTTATTTCATATGCGCTTTATTATGTGTTTAGAATGCATGTTTAAGGGTGTATGATGATGAGACCTTAACAAAGATAATAAATTGGTTACCAATTTGCACACGAAAAGCCCTCATCAAATATCATGCGTCTTTTCCTTCCATTGAGTGATTCTTGCTCAAGATCCTAGATTGGCATGTGTTGTTGGCCAAAGTCAAGCCCTTGTCCGTCGAAGATGTGTTTGAATCACGAGGCTTTGTTCCATATCGGTGTCGTGTCCAAGTTGTGGTTTGTTGGCCAAAGTCAAGACCACTTCTTGTCCATTGACATTGATTACGAAGCTTCCATGTCAATGGGTCCGCGCTTGACTGGGATCACTAGGTTTGTTGTGCCAAAGCCAAGGCCTAGTTGATTCAGAGGAAAAAGGTTAGGGTATACATTCGATGTATAGGCATATATAAGATATATGTTTGGGACTTGGATGTCCACCTACTGGATCTAGGAGTTGGATGAGATCCAATTGATCTTAGAGATCTACCTAGTTAATTATCATACAATTTGTTGGCCAAAGTCAAGATTGTGTGATATTTAACGGGATCCTAGCCCACTAGGAAACACGGTTTTCCCGAGTACTCGACAGAGGGTTTGAGGCTCGACGAAAAATAGTGGGAGGCAAGAATTGAATTTGCAATACTCGTTCAATTACTCGCCATACGCGCTCATTTAAATTATTTCGTCATTAGATTAAATGTTAGTTAGACTAATATTTAAATTGTTGTTTTAATAAACAGTTGGACTGTATTATACTTGATTATATATAATTGGATTATATTAATCAATATATTTGAATTAATTAATTTCAGTTTACAGTTGATTTTATAATTGGATTATAGTAATCAATGTAATTGAGGTTAATTAATTTGGATTATATTTGATTGTATAGTTGGACTATTATAATCATTATAATATATATAGTACCACTAATCGTTGATTAAATAGTTGGACTATTGTAATCAAGATAAAATTGAAAAATTGGATATTTAAAATATAATCTGGGATTAAAATATTTTAAATGATTTAATTTTCAAATTGGGAATAAATAATAGGTTACTTTATTTGATAAAATAACTTATTATACCTTAAGCCAAAATTAAGCAAAATAAGTAGAGCATAAAATCTTTGGAAGATTTATGTGATGATGACTTTAATGCTTAATTTAATATACTTGTCATAAATCTAATTTTAGATTTAAGAAGTATTAAAATTGCAATTTATAATTCTTGGAGAATTAATTGACTATTCTAGAGGAGATAAAGTCAAAGTTTGCAATTGGGCATGTAGCACGAGGTGCACATCGTTTCGATATTCTAAAAACCCAAGGCTTGGCCTAAGGTTTCTGAAATATTGAAAAAGGATAATTGACATATCCCAAAGTGACTACCATTTGGATATGGCAGACACAAAGGAATTAAAGAAAGGGCAAGGCTCTTACTTTGAAAATGTTTGTCTTAGTTATGTTCACAGCTAGTATTGAAATTAGATTTTAAATACTTAGTGTGGTACATAAAATATATGTATTGATGTTCAGAATCTGCTTTGAGCAGGATACTGACTTCAAGCTGAGATTGCTCTGCGAATCGGAAACGGGACGAAAGTCGCTGTTTCGACCGTAGATACCTAAGTTTAGGAACTACCCTTCGGGTGTGTACTTAAATTAGGAACTGTTATAATGTAACTAGTTTGACTAGAGACATTATCTCTATATCAGTGTTTAATCCATTGTGGATAAACCTTTATATTCTAGAACACTAAGTGTTTCATTATATAAAGATGATACTGAGATAAACACATTAGATGTGAATAACAGAATTTATATTTTGAATATAGTTAAAATCTCAAACATATAAATGACAAATAAATAGCTCAAATTGATTTGATCAATAGAGACTTATTTGTGGCATTGTTGTCTGGGACACAATTATACAAGACTCGTATATCCACACTTTTGAAGAGTGGGTACTAGGACTGATTTGACTATTCAAATAAAGTCTACGAATCTAGTTTGTTAGGTAAAGTACCTAAAACACTGTTTACTTGGTAATAGTGTAAGTGCCACCGATCTGTTAGCCCTATTCATGGTGAAGTTAGTGGGCCCATATCTAGCTGGGCTAGATGTGAACATGAATATTTCGTGACTTTAACGGATGTGGCATCACGTTATGGTTATGTCTTTCTTTTGAAGAACACAAATCAGAAACTTTTAGAGTTTCGACACGAAATAGACAAACAGATCGGCTATAGTATTATACCGTCACGGTAAGACCGTAATGGAAAATACTTAAGCAATAAGTTTCTTATATACTTGAAAGAGTATAGTATTCTTTCAAATGAGGACTCCTCTCGGAACACGTCAAAGTGACGGTGTTTCCGAACGGATTAACCGAATCATGTTAGACATAATAAGGCTAATCATGAGTCGCTCTGAGCTGCCATTTCCTTCAACAGATAAGTTTTAACAGTGCAATAACTTATTTATAATAAGGTTCCATATAAATCTGTTTGACAGATGTCATATAGGATATGAACAGGGAAGAAACGAGGTTTCTCATTCCTGATAATTTGGGTATGCCAGGCATAACGTTTGGATGATACCAAACTAAGGACCCAAATTGGATAAGTGCCAATATAGGTTATCCTAAGGGAAACCATAAGTATAGTACTTATAAATCTCACATGAGAACAATGTGATTGTTGCTCACCATGCGGTTTTTCCTGAGAGGAATACCGATATGCAGTGGTCAGTGGGAGGATGTGATACTCGATGAAAATCAGAGTAATACTGTTCAAGGCACGAAGTCCGTAATGGAACACAAATAGTTCATCTATGATGAATCTATACCATTAATCTTCGAGTACACAAGAACCGCATAGATCAGATAGAGTCAGAAAACAACCTGGGGTATGGGTTTCTGATCTCACCTCATAAAGATGTTAATCTTTTAAGGTATACCAACTGATTACGTATGAGGTAGTGATACAAGGTATCGACTCCCTATTATGACAAAATGTCATGAGTCCAAAATGGATTCCATGTATATCAACAAGTTTGGATACTAGTTGATGTACCATAAGGCATTGTGCCTATTGGTACTTTATAAGTCTTCAAGGAAGACATACATGGAAGGCAACATACCAACGTACTAAGCTAGGCTTGTAAAGAAAAGGTAGAGTTATCAACATTGTGTTGATTCCGACGAAACCTTTTACCTGTTGCCATTGTAAATCCATTTGGATAATGCTTGCTAAAGCTGTGTATTTCATTTATGAATATGGCAGCTTAACGGAAAATCGCTTTCCTGAAAAGGAAACCTTTCGGAGGATGTTTATAACATCCTGTCGGTTTTATCGTGCCATAACAAGCAACAAGGTTTGCAGGTTATTCGATCCATGTTTGGATTGAAGCAAGCATAGGTTCTAGGAATTGTCGTTTTGATGTAATCATAATGGAGTATGATTTAATTCAAAACGAAATGATTCTTGTGTATATAAAGGGGTTAGTGGGAGTGCACTGACATGAATGTCCTGTAAAATAATGATAATATTTCATTTCTTGGAAATGAAATTCCCATAAAGCAATCGGTGAAAGCTTGGCTTTCATAAGAAATTCTCCGTAGAATTCTGGGGAGTAACAACCTTTATTCAAGGAATAAAGATCTACTGGGATAGATTTGTAGTTGTTAACACTCTGGGAAATTGTACATTTAAAATGTACTTGATATGGTGTCTCATACGCTTTGAGCATATGGAGTCACAATCAGACAATCCAAGTGATAGTCATTGGATTGATTAAGGACATCTATTAGTATCTTAGAGAACTAAAGATGCTGTCTTAAATAATGGAGTAGGAGAACTTGAAGTGACTAGGATCACTGCTGCAAGTTTCCAAACCGGTAAATACTGCGGTACTATAAAGTTTGAATAACGGGACAGTGAGCTGGAAATATTCCGAGCAAGATAACTGTTGACGAATTAACAACAAATGCGGATTATTGCTGCAGCTGAGGCAGCAAAATAAGCCATTTGGATCGATAATAAATCTAATTAGATTAGATTTAGTTCTGTTAGCAGCTGAGCTAGGTGTCAGCACAGGCTAATGAATTAAAGGTCTCATCGACGATCCAGATATATACTTCTATATCATCTGATTCGTTCGGATCATACATCGTGGCGATGTGATGATCGTATAAATCGCGTCAGAAGATAATTACGCAAATCCGCTGATGAAAATCTTTTCTCAGCAATTTGAGCGAACCGTACATAGTTCGGGTGTTAGACACTCGAGTGACTGGCTATGTGCCAAGTGGGAGATTGTTGGATAATATGACCCATAGCGTCACTATTTGTACAGATCACGGTGTTGTTGTACAAATTAACTATGTGACAAGGAAATTGCACTCTCATCATTTGTGATTAGATCACCATAGATGTATAAATGAAGAGAGGTCCATATGATTAGTTCCTGGATTGAGATGATATGAGACAGTATCAGTCCACGAAGGATTAATCATTAAAATCCCTAGCCGGAGTATATTATCGAGACATCGATAATGCGGAATAGGCTAGTATTGCACTTGTGCGCGTTGTGAGGGCACAACAGGTCATTCTCATATATTTAAGTATTGGATACTTATGCAAGTGCGATAGATAGGAGGTTGTGTTCACCGATGGTACGGGAAACAGCTTCGCTCTGGATAGACCCCTCGGAATCCCATTGGTATTATGACTATGTGTCTATGGGAGGCCGAAATCAGGTAGGTGTGTATAGTCTTAACCTGAGACTTACATCGCTAATACTTGCGATAATCGGTAGACTTTGGTCTTGGTGGTACAGGGCTTTAACCGGTTCTGCGTACACCACTTTTGGGTTTATCAGAGAGTCGTAGTGTATTGGGTGTGATGTCGAGACGGAAGTATCACTTCAGTCATAGTGGAGATGATGTCACGCAGGATACGGTATTAGTGCTCTTAAGTGCTGGCCGGCCATCGGGATATTATGACAAGGTCATGTATATCCGATTATAGAGACTAGTTACCAGACATCCGACATGTGCTTCGGACGGGGCAGACACTTATCCAGCCCCAGCCCTAGCACGTGACTATCCGATACTGGGCTGATATACACAATACTACTACTATACTGCTACATATCCTGATATTTTTGGATAATATATGAGATGTGGTAGGCAGCTGCTGTGAAAGGTGTAGGCATGGCGCTTTGCTAGAGCCAACCTTGTCTTGTACGGTATCGGTAGTACGAGGTTCTGTTATAGTCCGACGACCGTATTTACTGCCAACATATCCGGAGATCTCATGGGTCGCTTCCTGAAGATTCACCGATGACGTATAACTCGCACTTAATTAATCTGGGATTAATTAGAAGAGAGAGAAAATTAATCTGGGATTAATTACGGAGATATTTTATCTCGGATAAATATTTGATTAAAGAGAGAGAACGATTAATTTGGAATTAATCGATAAAATAATATATTTGATATATTATTAGAAATTGGATTTCGACGCGGAATTAAAATTAGATTTTAATTCGGGCGAACGAATTAATTTAGAATTAATTCGTTAGCGACGTGAATAGTGATTTCACTAGGCGTAATCATTTAATAACGACGCGACGAAAAATTCGTTAATTTGGAATTAACGAACCCGAGCCCGAGAGTGATTGCGAGCGCATTCGTATTTCGAATTCGAACGCGGCACGCAAGTCACATCAAGCGTCAAATCACTACTCGCATCAATCGTCAAATCACTTGTCACTTTGAGTGATGTGATATGACATGTTGTCACTTTATTAAAGTGACTTGATGTGAATAGTGATAATGATTGAAAAGCACTTTTTTGCTTTTTGACTTTTGCTTTTTTGAAAAGTAAAAGGAATTGTTTTAATAAAATAAAAGTGGTAAAAGTTTTATTATTATATTAATTTTGAAATTAAAATATATAAACCTAATTACACTATTCTTTCTCTCTCTCTCCTTTTACGCACTTCTCTTTTCCCTCTCTTTTCATCTTCCTCTCATTCACGGCTTCACTGCCGATTTCTTCTCCAATTTTTCTGGTTTGACCGAATTTTGAGAAGCAAAAGAAGAAGAGTAGTGCTAGCACACACATGGGTTATATTATGGTGATAGGGAAACGAATTTGTGAGCTTGGAATTCATTTTTGGAGCTTGAAGCTTGGAGCTTCCATGGAGTCTCTCATGGCCGAATCTTGGAGAGACATAGAGGACCAAACTGAGCAGCCCCTGCTGTTTTTGAGGCCAAACCGAGCACCAACAAGGAGGAAAACGCATCTTGTTCTTCCTAGCATCAAACCCATCAATGTGAGTATGTATTCCGCCTTACTCCTTGGTTGTATTCAACTCGTTTTTATGCATGATTGATGTTCTTGGGACTTGATTGAAACTCTACAGCTGGTTGATAATTAAATTTTCTTACCACCTATATGGCAGGTTCATGGACAAATCATACCGCCTTTATGGCTGGTTGGACTTAATTTGAATTAATCAGGTTACCGCCTATATGGCTGGTTGGTAATATTATCATAAGTTTATATATTATTTTATGGGAGATATCTAAAATAATAAATAGTAAAAGTAATTCATTTTACCTTAGCATTTTATTTTATTGTTATTTACTTTTCAGTATTTACTTTACCGCATGTACTATTTCGCATTTTTACTTTATGACTTTTACTTTTAAGTTTTTACTAGCCCTAGCCAAGTGTCATAACTAAGTTAAGTTATCTGGGGTTGTGATGACTTTTAATATCACCGATTTATAAGGGTTAGATTGTAGTTTGGGTAATATAAAGATTTATTTATTGAGTCTTAATCTTAATGCCTTTTTATTAACTGGCCACTAATAAAATTGATAAGGTAAACTTAAAATGAACTAGACATAGGGATTTTAGACATATGGTTCAATTGGGTTAAACTGGGTATTTGTATCTGACCATCGACAGAGGCTTACACATAATTTAGTGTTCCAGGTTAATAAATCAATGTATTACCCAACTTTAAGATAACCACTTCATCTTTAAAATGATATTGGAAGAAATCACAACCCTAGATAGTTTTTAATATTGAATTTTCTTAAAATCTACTTTCGTATAATTTTATTTACTTGTTTATAAATTTAGAATCGTCAACATTTCAAATCAATCAAACAACTTGTTAGATACTAGTAATCATTTGACCTCATAAAAATTAATAGTTTAGATATTAAGTCCTCGTGGGATCGATATTTTTATACTACTTGAACGATACGTGCACTTGCGTTATACGTGTGTGTTTACGCCGGTCAAGTTTTTGGCGCCGTTGTCGGGGACTTATTTTTCTTTTACTATTATTTTAGGGGTTAGATACGTTACTTGTATCTAATTTCTTTTTACTTATTGTTTTTGTTTTCTTGTGTTTTAGGTTCTCAGAAACTACATGAGACGAACCAGAAGCTTTGAACTTCGACCGCTTGACCTAGAAATTGAAAGAACCATCAGACAGTTGAGAAGGGAAAGGCGAGAAGGCCAAGAAGCAATCATTAACATGGAACCTGAACCTTTGAACGTTGCACCACCGATTTCCATTCGAGACAGAACCATTCCGGTGGTTGACGGACTCATTTCTTGTATTGTACTTCCTCCCTTACCAACAAATGCGGGTGACATCAAAACATGCAAAGAATTGCAGGAATTTATGAAGTTGGAGCAAACACAGCAGTGAATACCAGGCTTGGATCAGATATGCAAATGTCTAGAAACACTTAGCACGCAAGTTGTGAACATCTGGCTGTGGAACCACAAGTTCACCATATGGAGGAGCACCAGAACCAAACCAACTCGAAGAGACGGTAAATTATGCCAACAATTTCAACAGACAGTGGAACAATCCATATTCCAACACCTACAACCCATGGTGGAGGAATCATCC
>SKCR01044556.1:0-70736 GCA_019454045.1 Zanthoxylum bungeanum | reverse complement strand
ATCCACCGGAGTATTTTGTAATCAATTCTCTCACTTGATGTGGCCAATCTAATCTCAATCGACTAAGGAAACCAATATTTCAATTTCATCTACCCCATCGACTGCTCAGTCACTAGACTAACAAAATTCCTCGTGAGGATGTTTGACGGCTCACTGGTATTAGGTGTCCCACTTGACTCCCCCAATGCAGGTAACATCCTAAGAGGTTTTACATCCTTAGGTACTCCTAAAAGTGGCTCAGTTGTTGTGAATATTCCAAGCTCACCCTGACATCCGTATGACCATTCAAAGCCAACTTCTTCCCCAGTCGACTCGCTGGAAGATCTAGAAGCTCCATCATGGGATCCAGCTTACATGTCTATTGGGGTATCGCTCGAACCCGTTGAACTTTCACTCGACATTGGTTCAAACGAATATGCGGTATTCAAATTAAAATAGCTAAGTCTTTGGAATCTATATTCCCTAAAGATTAAATTACCTTAATCCTCAAACAATAATTCCTAAACCTCATTGAAATTCTAAGGATCAAATTGCCTAATTGACCGATAACAGCTTGGATATATTCTATGAACAATTGAAGAAACTGAAGAACACTAGAAGAATGTCAAAGAATGCCTTGAAACATGTTGAAAGCGATTTCCACTTAGAAACTTGAGATAACTCTTGGAGTCAAGGAAATGAGCCTCCAAACCCCACATATGCCTCCTTCCCTTTTGGTGTCTCTTTCCCCACCTAAAAATACCTCGAAACTCTCGCTAGGGCTATAGTAGCAGGCGAACGTAAGCTAAAACCATCAAGGCCATTTCATGAAGCCCAATTATGGATTAACGCGTAAGAAAGGACAAACCTCATCGTCGTCTGGGGACATTCAGTAATCCTAGGAGGAAGAAGTTGTGATCATTTGAGAGAGGTTAGCCTTCCACATCTCTGACCAAGATCAATGAAGTTTATGTTCTCCAAACGACATAGAGAGATACTGTTGGGGTTTTATAGGGAATATCCGGTAACGCAGCGGAACGCAGAAAATCAAAATTTTTCGAAGAAAATTATCGTTTGACCCCTAAACTTTATATTTTGATCATTTTAGTCCTCAAATTGTCAATATAATTTTGGATGATTCTAAATCAATTCTAAAATGATTTCCAACATGTCCAACACATCAACAAAAACTACAAAAAAATCCCCAAATTATTTGAAATTGCTGAACAGCCAGAATTTTTCAGTTTTTACAATTTGGTCCATTTTTATTCAAAACATGTCAAGATCAAATCCAATCAACCCAAAAATTAATATGCATCATATACACACCATAATACATCACATATAAATCCAACACTTTAATTCAATCTTCACCACACCAAACAAGTCTCACCACCATGAAACAACTCAAGAATAATTGTAGGTCATCAATGAGTGGCTTAGCAACTCTAGAATGACAACATGATTATCAAATAATCAAAAGTGAGCTTTTGAAACCATTTCAAGCTTACTTTATAAATCAAACATGCAAGAATCTTTCAAACAAGTTTACAACCAACTAATTACAAACTAAAAGAGTAGAGACAACATCCTAGCAACACATGTTGAAGCTAAACATGATATAAACAATTTCTAGGTTGAAGAAAGTAAGAAAAAACTTACAAAAACAAATTTTGTGAAAGGTTTCTTTGTTTTTCTTCAACTTTGCTCTCAACTCACTTTGAAATATTTTGGATGCATAAACTAATGAATGAAAAATGAAACAAAATAATTTATACTCTCCAAAATAGCCTTGCCCGAATTTTGAAAGCAAAATTCAATATCAAGATATATTTTTTTATTTCATTTAATTCATTAATCCACTTGTGTATTTGATCATTATAACATTTAATGATTTACAACAAGTCAAATAAATGAAATCCAAAGTCATTTCCTAAAGTAACCATAACTTAAGATATTTAAATTTTAATTACTTTAATTATTTAACAATTAAATAATTATTTAAATACAAATATTTTAAATATATGTATTATATTTACTTTAAATATTGAAATACATATATATTTATGATATATGTCAAATATCACAATTGACATTTAATTAATGTGTATTTAATAAAATCATTCATTAAATACAAATACACATTAATTAGGAAAAGACCATTAGGTCCATTTGCATGTATTTTTTTGTTTAACCATTAAACGACTTATAAATAATCAGAACTATTCATAAAAGTTGTCATAGTTCTCTACGAGCATATTTCATAGGTGAGACTCTAGATTCAGGCATATCCGTCACCAAATCCAATTTCGTGACCATAATTCACCTACTTGTAAATTATGATGACCACGGATAAACTCGCTGAATCATACAGGTCGAGGTCATGGCATATGTTTAATTCCTTCGTCACAGGTATCCGGATATATCCCAGAGATATAGATGTAAACGTCAAATCTCTATAGGGACAATCATATCGACGTGCCTATTAGCAATCTCTAAAAGAACACTTAGAACTCACTTCTAAAGTGTACCACAAGCCCATGGTTTTTATCTGATTGCTAATCATAAATGGACTACCTATGCTCTGTCCACAGAACTGACGGATCCTATCTTGACACACACAGGACACACTGAGGATATGTCCACACCCAACGAACAGGCGGAGGTCTGACCTTAATAGGTGGGTGACATGACTGTCATCTAAGTGTGGAAGATGTCTCATGTGCCCAGAGTGATATCTCAGTCAAAGACTCACTTATGCTACTTACCCCGAGAAGATTCTTATTGACGTTGGTGTACCATTCATTAAGAAACTTTGGTGAGTCGTTCAGTGTTTATCCGCTATAAACACCTACACATCTATACGAGTCTCCAAGACTAATGGTTCATTGAGAAACCATTGGAATTCATTATTCCAGTATACGATATGTACCGGTCTCATCGGGTTTACATTACTGACCAAGTAGTGTAAACCTTGACCAGGAACAGTCTAAGAATGACAACAGCATGATACAACTTAATATAGGTTGCGACATTTTTGCAGCTGTATCATAACTAATCATTATATGGTCAATTACGTCTTTACCATATAAAGAGATATATTATATTATAGAAAATGCTTATTTTATTCATAATAAAATGTTTACAAGAGTAATTACAAGGAAATACAACATGGAATTGGCGCTCTGAGCACCAACCCTAACAGAATCTCCCACTTGCTCTAGTGCCAATATCGATTGTATCTAATACCTATCGACTCCACATGTTTATTAAATAACTTTGGAGGTATGGCCTTCGTAAGCGGGTCTGCTACATTATCTTCACTTGGTGCCTTGCACACGATAATTTCCCCTCACGACACAATCTCTCGAATGATGTGATATTGCGTTCCACATGCTTCGACTTCTGATGCACCCTCGGTTTCTTCTCTTGCGCAATGGCTCCGGTATTATCACAGTATAACGAAATTACATTCTCGATACTTGGGACCACTCCCAATTTTGTGATAAATTTTCTAATCCATACAGCTTGTTTTGCAGCTTCAGAAGCTGCAATGTATTCCGCCTCTGTAGTGGAATCATATGTTGATCCCTGTTTGGAACTCTTACAACAAACTGCACCTCCGTTAAGGGTAAAAATGAATCTAGACGTAGACTTTCTATCATCGGGATCCGATTGAAAGTCGGAATCTGTATACCCATTAACTTTTAGTTCATTTCCTCCATATATAATCAAATTATCCTTAGTACCTTTGAGATACTTCATGATATGTTTAATGGACATCCAATGGTTCTTGTCTGGATTGGACTGATATCTACTGGTTACGCTAACAACGAATCTGATATCAGGCCTAGTACATAACATGACATACATTATGCTACCCAAACATGAAGCATAAGGTTGGTTAGACATTTTAACCTTCTCATCTTCTATTTACGGACACATCTTCTTCGAAAGATGAATCTCATGTCTGAACGGTATATTTGTTGTCTTACAGTTGACAAAATTATACCGTTCCAAGATCTTATCTATGTACTTTGATTGGGATAACCCAATCAGCTTCCTTTCTCTATGGAGAAATTCTTACAGAGGTAAGCTTTGACGTCTTGCATCATCCCTATATTATTCCCAGTGATTAGGATGTCGTCAACATAGACGACTAAAAATATCACCATGCTCCCACTGGCCTTTTGATACACACAAGATTCTTCTGAATTCTTGAGAAAACTAGACAATCTAATAATCTCGTCGAATCGAAGATTCCAATTTCGTGAAGCTTGTTTAAGTCCATAAATGGACTTATTAAGCTTACATGTCATACCCGAGTTCTCGCTAAATGAAAAATCCTCCGGCTATTTCATATAGATTTCTTCATCAATAAATCCATTTAGAAAAGCCGTTTTGACATCCATTTGCCAAATCTCGTAATCATGATAATCAACTATAGAAAGAAAAATCCTAATAGACTTAAGCATTGCTACTGGCGAAACAGTTTCATTGTAGTCGACGCCAGGTCGCTGCGTGTAACCTTTTGCTACCAGTCATGCCTTATAGGTTTCAACCTTTCCATCAGGCATGCGGTTCCTCTTGTAAAACCATTTACAATCGGATAGGAACAATTCCTTCGGGAAGCGGAACCAAGTCCCAAACTTGATTCTCATGCATTGAGTCTAACTCGGATTTCATGGCATCTTGCCACTTCACGGAGTCGATGTCCAACATCGATTCTCTATAGGTAAAAGGGTCAGTCTATTCAACTAAGAGAACATCGAGACTCTTTTCTTGTATCAAATACAAGCGTTCAAGAGGTCTAGATACCCTTTGTGACCTACAGAGTGTGTGTGTTGAAGGTTCTTCATCTACTTCAACTTCAGGTTCCTCCATTGGTTCGTTATTTTCAGGTTGGACTTCATCAAGTCCAACATGTCTATGATTACCACCTTATGACAAAAATTATACCTCTGGAAATTTTACGAAATGAACTACGAACACATTTTGATGTTCGGTATCATAGAACAGATATCTCTTAGTGTTCGAATGATATCCAACAAACTTAAACTTTTGCCCTCGAGGCAAAAGCTTATCTTGCTGAGCCATCCTGACATAGGCAGGACAACCCCAAACCTTAACATAATTAAGATTTGGTTTCCTACCAGTCCATATCTCATATGGAGTCATAAGAACATCTTTTGAATGAATCTTATTCAAAAGATGTGCAGCTGTTAAAAGAGAGTAGCCTCATAAATAATATGGCAAATCTGTAAAACTCAACATAGATCGGACCATATCCAATAAAGTCTGATTTCTCCTCTAAAATACTTCATTGTGATGTGGAGTACCTTGAGGAGTATATTGAGCGAGAATATCATTCTCCTTCATATAATCCATGAACTCACTACTCATATATTTGCCGCATTGATCAGATCAATGCATTTAATATATTGACCAATCTATTTTTCTACTTCATTACGGAACTCTTTGAAATTTTCAAAGGTTTCTGATTTATGTCTCATAAGATAGACATAACCGTACCGTGACAGATGATCGATAAAGGTAACGAAATACAAATAACCACTGTGAGCAGTCTGACTTAGTTGACCACACAAATCATAATATACGAGTTCCAATAAGTTAGTGGCACGGTATCCAACACCAGAAAATGAGGCTTTGGTCATCTTACCCTGAATAAATGATTCACAAGTTGGATAGGGTTCAATGGTGAGATCTGGTATCAAACCATTCCTAACCAATTGGGTAAGGTGTTTCTCATCTATATGACCTAGCCTCATATGTCGTAGTTCAGTATTATTAACTACATGTAAACTACGTTTATTAATCCCAGTATTCAAAATATCTATAGAAGTATGCAATGTGTAATAACCATGCTCCTTTGGACAACAAATTATCTGACTATTACTTTTATCATATAAATATAAAGAATAGTTCTTAATATTAACATGATAACCTTTTGTATCTAATACAAAAAGAGATATAATATTTACTACATATCCTAGTACAACGTAGAAATCATATAACAAAAGGCTCTCACTCGGCAAAGGGATCTCACATACTCCCACTGCAACTATATCCAGAGAGTCTCCACTCCCAAAACGCAAATGTATCTCTCCAGGCTTTAGCTTCTTACTTTCCTTCAGCACTTGCAACGAATTGCAAATGTGAACAGGACAAGCAGAATCCAAAATCCAGCTGGATGTAATAGCTTCACAAGCTAGTGAGATATCAATAACTGGAAAATAAATATACCTGGTGTAGATATTCTCTCTCTTCTTATCTGCGCAATGTAGTCAGGACAGTTCCTTTTCAAGTGCCCGACTTTGCTGTAATGATGGCATTTGTCTTCAGACACCCTCTTGGGCTTAGTTATCTTTCCTTGCGGTGGAGGAGCTAAACCCTTATTCTTCTTCGCTTTCGTCTTCTTTCCCTTGGGCTTGGCCTGGGAAGAAGCAAAAAGTGAAGTAGGTTTTGGAGGGTGAGTCGGTACTCCATTCCTTAGGTCCTCTTCCGTTGTGATCAACATCATATTCAGTTCATGGTAAGAACATATAATCCCATTCATGTTGAAATACATTACGAATTGGTGATAAGATGTTGGGAGCGAACCAAGAATGACACTCCCACCGAGAATTTCATTCAGATGGAGTTTGTCCCTCGTCCAGTCACGCATGGAACAGTTCCATCGCGACTTTATGAATAATAATTTATTCTTGGTTCATATACGATTCTCTTAATCGCATCATCATACTATACACATCTGTAATGCCATAGTATTGCCTCTTGAGTTCTAATGTTAGTGAACTTAAAATGTATGATTTAATTTTTAAATCATTGTCTTTCCAAGCTTGGAAAACTTATAGTTCCTCTGGTGTCGCGTCCTCAGACACATCAAGGGGCAGCAGACTCTCAAGTACATATCCCAATTTTTCAGATTCAAGGACAATCCTTAAATCCAAATCATAATCGACAAAGTTTTCAGCGCCTTTTAGTTTGTTCGTATCCAACATACGCGCAAACGGATTAGTCGATTGTGCCACCATCGCAAATCTATCATATAGATTACGAAAAATGGTTAGCAGAATTAAATAGTGACAAATAATATTGAAAGCATTAACTAGATAATGAATTTTTAATCTAAAAATACATCTTCCACTAAATCATGCAATATTGTAATCCCCAAACAGAATACAAAGATTTAATAATTAAATTAAATACAAATAGTGAAAGGTGGATCCCATGAATATATTTCAGCTCACAGCTTTGGCACGTTCTCACCTACGTATATTCATCAGGTAGACAACTCATTGTCAATCACTCAATAGTGACTCCTTGGTTTTCGGTCATGCTCGTTTCTTATTGTGACAGATTTGGCACGTTCACAAGGAGGCGTACCAAGGTTAAACTCGTCAATGATAAACTCAAGCTACTTGCATAACCCTGACAGCTTTGCACGTTCAGGATTCCACTTTCGCTTGAATTTATCTAGTATCATATATACATCCGGCATAAATAAATTTCTATTGGCTACATCCTCACATATTTGGTACGTTCTCGGATGTAGTCATAGAAAAGATATCCATAAACCGTATTGACAAGACGGATCATGTACCATGCATCTAATACATAATTAACATACAACCTTATCAATTAGAGATTTTCCGTAAAAGATGCTTTTACTTTATTTAATCAAATTAAATAAACACATGCATGTATAAAGTAAAGATTAAATTAAAATTTTAATTTAAAGGCATAATCATATCGAGTGTTCAGAATCAGACTCGCTCTGATACCATTTTTGTTGGGGTTTTATAAGGAATATCCGGTAACGCAGCAGAACGAGGAAAATAAAAAATTTCTGAATTCAATAATTTTTCTTGGATCAATTAAATAAACTTATTTATTTAATTACCCAATACTTAAGAACTGAGATTTAACTCAACAAATCATATTTCTTGAAAATTATCATTTGACCCCTAAACTTTTCATTTTGTTCATTTTAGTCCTCAAATTGTCAAATATAATTTTGGATGATTCTAAATCAATTCTAAAATGATTTCCAACATTTCCAACACATCAAAAACAAATTGCAACAAAATCCCCAAATTATTTGAAATTGCTGAACAACCCAGAATTTTTCAGTTTTTACAATTTGGTCCATTTTTATTCAAAACATGTCAAGATCAAATCCAATAAACCCAAAAATTAATATGCATCATATAAACACTATAATATATGACATATATGAAAAGCCCAAAATTTGGAAAGGGGTAAGAGTCCTAATTTAATAATCTCTTCAAATTGACAAATTACACCAAATTAATGAAATCCAACACTATAATTCAATCTTTACAACACCAAACAAGTCTCACAACCATGAAACAATTCAAGAAAAATTTTAGGTCATCAATAAGTGGCTTAGAAACTCTATAATTGCAACATGATTATCAAATCATCAAAAGTGAGCTTTCGAAACCATTTCAAGCTTACTTTATAAATCAAACATGCAAGCATCTTTCAAACAAGTTTACAACCAACTAATTACAAAATAAAAGATTAGAGACAACATCCTAGCAACACATGTTGAAGTTAAGTATGATAGAAACAATTTCTAAGTTGAAGAAAGTAAGCAAAAACGTACAAAAACAAATTTTGGTGAAAGGTTTATTTGTTTTCCTTCAACTTTGCTCTCAACTCACTTTGTAATATTTTGGATGATTAACCTAATCAATGAAAAATAAAACAAAATAATTTTTACTCTCCAAAATAGCCTTGGGTGAATTTTGACAGCAAAATAAAATATCTAGATATTTTTTTTGTTTCATTTAATTCATTAATCCACTTGTGTATTTGATCATTATAACATTTAATGATTTACAACAAGTCAAATAAATCAACTAAAATCATTTCCTAAAGTAATCATAACTTCAGATATTTATATTTTAATTACTTTAATTATTTAACAATAAAATAATTATTTAAATACAAATATTTTAAATATATGTATTATGTTTACTTTAAATATTCAAATACATATATATTTATTATATATGCCAAATATCACAATTTGATATTTAATTAATGTGTATTTAATAAAAACATTCATTAAATACAAATACACATTAATTAGGAAATGACTATTAGGTCCATTTGCATGTATTTTTTGTTTAACCATTAAACGACTTATAAATAATCCGTATTATTCATAAAAGTTTCCCTAGTGCTCTACAAGTATATTTCATAGGTGAGACTCTCTGGATTCAGGCATATCCATCACAAAATCCAATTTCGTGTCCATAATTCACCCACCCGTAAATTATAACGACCACAGATAAACTCGCTGAATCATACAGGTCGAGGTCATGGCATATGTTTAATTCCTCTGTCATAGGTATCCGAATATATCTCAGAGATATAGATGTAAATGTCAAATCTCTAAAGGGACAACACGATCGACGTGTCTATTAGCAATCTCTAAATGAACACTTATAACTCACTTTTAAAGTTTACCACGGGCCCATGGTTTTTAATCTGATTGCTAATCATAAATGGACTACCTATGCTCTATACACAGAACTGACGGATCCTATCTTGACACACACAAGACACTTTGAGGATATGTCTACACCCAACGAAAAGGCGGAGGTCTAACCTTAATAGGTCGGTGACGTGACTATCATCTAAGTGTGGAAGATGTCTCATGTGCCCACAGTGGTATCTCAAATCGAAGAATCACTTATGCTACTCAACCCGGGAAGATTCTTATTGACATTAGTGTACCATCCATTAAGAATCTTATGTGAGTCGTTCAGTGTTTATCCGCTATAAATACCTACAAGTCTATACAAGTCTCCAAGACTGATGGTTTATTGAGAAATCATTGGAAAATCCATTATTCCAGTATACGACATGTATCGGTCTCATCGGGTTTACATTACTGACCAAGTAGTGTAAACATTGACTAAGAACAGTCTAAGAATGACAACATCATGATACAACTCAATGTCAGTTGCGGTGCTTTTGCAACTGTATCGCAACTATATCATAACTAATCATTCTATGGTCAATTACGTCTTTACCATATAAAGAGATATATTATATTATAGAAACTGCTTATTTTATTCATAATAAAACGTCTACAATAGTATTTACAAGGAAATATAATAGGGAATTGCGCTCTAAGTGTTAGGGTTGGTGCTCTGAGCGCCAATCTGGATCGTATTTATGTCCGATTCATGAATACGAGCAATACTTTTTTCCATAATATTACTAATTTAAATGGTAGCACCTCTTGTCTTTTATATACGTATTCGATCTAATTTAGATTAGATTGAAACTAAATCTGGTTTAGTGATATGTATATATATTAGACAAAGACCCCAGGATTTACAACGTAGTGCGCATTTACAACATAGTTTGTAATTGACATTGGAAAGTGTCACTATAAGTTGTAAATCCTTAAATTAAGTTCCTGGTCAATATTTACTAACACGAGTCGGTTAGTAAAATCCACAGAGACCAATACATGTCGTATTTCGAACTAGGTCTGATGGTTTATCCCAATGAACCATGGATCTTGGGAGACTCGTATAGACGTGTAGGTGTTTATTTGATAGACACTGAATGACTCACCGAATATTTCCTAATAGATGGTACACCAACATCAATAGGAATCTTCTCGGGTTGAGAAGCATAGTGATTCTTTGACTTGAGATACCACTGTGGATATATGAGTTATCCTCCACACTTATATGGCAGTCACGTCACCGATCTATTAATATCAGACCTCCGCCTGTTCGTTGGGTGTGGACTCGTGCTCATGATATCCTGTGAGTATCAAGAAAGGTGTAATTATGCTAATTAGGTGTAATTATGCTTAATTGATTAATTAGAATTTAAAGTTGCCATTTTAGAGTTGATTAGCCATTCATAATTAACCTATAATTGTTCTTGATTAATTTCATGATGGTGAGACTTGATTGGTGTGGTAATTGGATGATTAAAGTATTGAATTTTGTCAATTTAATGTAAATTGTCCAATTTGAGTAATTTGTGAAATTAGAGTTCTTAACCCATTCAAATTTTGGGGCTTTTCATATATATGATATAATTTGATGTATATTTGATGTATGTCAAATTTGGGAATGATTGGATTTGATCTTGATGTGTTTTGAACAAATTGGGCCAAATTGTAATTAATAAAAAATCTGGGTTGTTTTCGTAATTCTGGAAAAATACTGGGCAGTTTCGGAATTCTGGAAAAGTTTCTGGTTTTTGTTGCAAATTGTGTAAATTATTTTGGAATTGATTTGGAATCAATTAAATATGTATTTAATATTTAAGGACAAAAATAATTAAATTGCAAAACTTTGGGGTCTCATGACAATTAATGATAAATCTGATTTTTCAGATGAAAATTCAGTTTTTATTTATTGAGTAATTAGAATAAATTAGTTTTTTTTAATTACCCAAGAAAAATATTTATCGGAAATTGTTTCGGAGTGAAAATACGTGAAAATGGCGAAAAACGGCGTTACCGGGTAACTGCTGCCCAAACAGTGAACTGGGCACTGTTCAGGCAGCCCACGAACTGTCTAAATATTTTTGAGGCTGACCTGGGCAGTCCCCATGAGCATTGGTAGGTCGGTTCGGCCGGAAACGCGTTTTATCCCATTTTACGGAAAAACATTTTCGCAAAAATTTCGCGATGTTTCTATATTATTTATTACGTTATATGATATGGAATAAATATGTTTAGGTGAAATATGAATGAATTATAAATATTTGATATTGAATAATTTATTCGTAAGTTTAAAAATTTTAAGCTACGATTTTGCCCGAACAACGCTTCTTCCGCTGCGCCTCCCTGATTTGACCCAACCAAAATGGTATCAGAGCGAGTCTGATCCTGGATGCCCGATATGATTAGCCCTTTAAAATTCAATGTTTCATTTAATCATTACTTAATACATGCATGTGTTTATTTAATTTGATTAAATAAAGTAAAAACATTTTTTTTGGAAAATCTCTACTTAAATAAGGTTTTAAGAAAGTAACTAGTATTAGAAATACTTATTTCTTTGTCCGCCTTGTCAATACGGATGTAAATATTTTCATGATGCTAAGGTTGTAACGTGTCAAAGCTGTGCAGTTGTGGTTGAAGGTAGTTCATTTGCGCCGGTAGTACTTATATGAGAAGAGTCAAATTCAAGTGAAAGTGGAAATCTTGAACGTGCCAAAGCTGTCAGGACTACATCGGTAGGTTGAGTTTTTCATTAACAAGTTAACCTTGATACGCCTCATTGTGAACGTGCCAAAGCTGTCATAACGAGAAACGGTCAGGACCGAACCCAGGAGTCACAGTGAGTGTGATTGACAATGAGTTGTCTACCTAATGAATATACGTAGGCGAGAACGTGCCAAAGCTGTGAGTCGAAATATATTCATGGGGTCAACTTCCAATTATGGAATTAAATTTAATTATTGAATTCTGATTTCCGTTGGGGATTACGGTATTACGTAAAGTAGTGGGAGGCACTGCTAGGTTAAAAATCATTAACTTATGCGGTGTGTAATATTATGTAAATTGTCGTTCATGTTGTTTCTTATTCTATTAGTTTGATAGAATTAAACTTTTATCCACTGTATGCATATTATATATATTTTCTGACTTCAATTATGGTTACTGATTTCTATAATAGGTTCTAGATTAGAAAAGATAATGATATAATCCTTCTAGACAGAATAGTTTCTTATGCAGTAAAGATTGACATGAATTGGTTCATGTCTTGAGATTCTTCACTGGCATTAAGAAAACCCAATTAGGTATTTGTTTATCTAATAATGACGTTTCTTGGCTTTAGTGACATTCAGAGGTCACGTGTCAGACACTATTTGTTTTCAAATTATTTACAAATATTGTAAATAATTTGAAAGTAAATAATAAAGCTGAAGAAAGAAGATGCGTATAGTTGTGTATAGAAAATAATGATTTTCACAATACGACAACTGTAGATATTGGATATCAGATCTCTCGTCTAGTTGTTTAAAATATTGTTGAATGATTGTTTCGATATTTGATATCAGAACTTGCGACATTTGATAGTTACTTGTTCTTTGTAAACAGTTGTTACATATTTTAAAACGACTAGTAGTGTCATTAACGTATAGATAAACATTAAGAAAAATATTCGGTTAAGTAAATAACTTAGAACATCATTTTATGAGACTTTATCACTTAAGTATTGGATGCTTATTCCATATGATAAATGATGGTCTGATATGAGATCACACCACATATCTTTATCCATTTAACGAATATTGTATTCGGGAAGGTGACTAAATCTCATTTAACCAATGACTGTCATTGGACCAGAAAATTTATTAAATTGATACATTGGATGTATGTAATTTAATGAATTGAAAATTACTTAAGGTAGTTTTCTTTACTTCATAACTTAGTCAATGAACTGTCGTGACTTAGTTACGTGTTTCTGATGAAACGCGGATATAATATTTTAACTGGTTCAAAGATATTCGATCTGAAGTTTTGAAAATTATATCTTTAAAATTCATCGTGAGTCTTTGAATTGTTCAAAAATATTTGATACGATCAAACATATGAATTTATGGCAATTTGTTCTAACGTTATTTGAAGAATATAATTCTTACATCAATATTATTCTTCCACGATTCCATATTGATGGATTTTGTTAGTGGAAGAAATTGGATCTTATATGATTTGATTCGTTTGATATTGATTGTTACCGAATTAGTTTCAATACTGTTGGGGTTATGCTCCAGTAACATTAATTCATCATTTTAATTTAGGTTCCATAGCTTCTACAGTTACGTATATGATGTATATAAGTAGAAAATTTGAATCTTGAAATGTTTGAGATTTGAATCTTTCTTTTGTATAATAGTTATATAATCGAACTGTACTTGCGCCTCGGAGGTACGAGTAGAAGTTTATCATTTATTTTATTTAATGGAATATTGTATTCTATTTAATAAAATATCTTTTCTACAATCTCGAGTAAAAAAATTGTTTATTACTTAGTATGTAACATTGATGTTGACTATTGTAAAAAGACTTGACTTATTGAAGTCAAATACAGTGATAAACTATAAATGGAACTACATAACTAATAAGATGAAAATACATTTTTATTACTTCCATATAAGTGCTATAGGATGTCAGAATCATTCGCAAAGTATTTGATACTTAATGGTTCTGTTGTTTTCTTATCGAAGAAAGTTATCCTCTAACTTATCTTTTCTACAATCTCGAGTAATAAAATTGTTTATTACTTAGTATGTAACATTGGATGTTGATTATTGTAAAAAGACTTGACTTATCGAAGTCAAATACGGTGATAAACTATAAATGGAACTACATAATTAATAAGATGAAAATACCAGTTTATTACTTCCATATTTTGGTTTCTACTATAGTCCCAAGATCATATTTAAGCAATGAAAAGAATGAATACTCAAAGAAGTGAGGCGGAAACACAATTACATTGAACGGATTTTGAGATGTGTTGAAGATAAAATATCCTCCCTTGTTGATCCTTTGAAGTTTCGGCCAAGGAGGTACTTAAAAAAGATGAATAAGCTCCAAGCTTTGTAAGGATTCCAAGCTCTTGAGATGGTTTCCCTATCACCTTGTATTGATTCTTGAAGTGTGCTAGCAAGTAATGAAAAGAAAACAATTTCCTTATTCTTGGTGGAGGCTCACGACAATGTGAGGGTTTGAGAGAGAGTGTGTTTTTCTTTTGTTTGATTTTGTTTTTAAAAAACAAGTAATACCTAAAGTGTTTTCCAACTTTGGTATATGACTTTCAAAAGGTCAAAACTCAAATTTGGAGCCAAAATGGCATTAAAGGCTCTCAACAACCAACATCATGAATAGTGACTAGTTGTCACTCACCAAAAAGGTGAATTGACATCTAACTAAAGTGACATGTGATGTGACGAGCGATGTGACTTGTTGCCGCACTTGATTCAAAATCGGAGTGGCCTCGCAAACACATCCCGGGCTCGGTTTCGTTAATTCCGAATTAACGAATTTTCCGTTGCGTCGTAATTAAATCAAATTTACTATTCACGTTGTTAGCGAATTAATTCTAAATTAACTCGTTTGCCCGAATTAAAATCTAATTTTAATTCCGCGTCGAAATCTAATTTCGTTTAATATATCGAATATATTATTTTTTTATCGATTAATTCTAAATTAATCGTTTATCTCTCTTCAAATAGTATTTTAACCCAAATAAAATATCTCCGCTATTAATCCAAGATTAATTAAGTTCGAATCATACGTCATCGGTGAATCTTCGGGAAGCGACCCAAGAGATCCCTGGATATGTTGGCAGTAAATCCGGTCGTCGGACTATCCGAACACGTACGTACCTCGTACTACATTTTTACCGATTTACGAGACATGGTTGGCTTCTAGCAAAGCGCCATGTCTACCCAATTCTCTAGAAATATTCTTAATGGAATATACGATCTTTGTCAGACGTAGTATACGTAGTATTGTGTATAGCGATCCAGTATCTAATGTCACATGCAAGGCCTGTGGCTGGAATAGTGTCAGCCCCGTACGAAGCATATATCGGATTACAAGCAACTAGTCTCTTTAATCGGATAATCATGACCAAGTCATATTATCCCGATGGTTGCAACACAATAGAGAACCAGTTCTGTATCCCTACGTGATCATCATCTCCATATGACTGAAGTGATATTTCCGTCTTGACATCACACCCAATACACTACGATTCTCAATAAACCCAGAAGAGGCGTACACAGAACCTGTTAAAGTCCTGGACGACCAAAACCAAAGCGTATTGATTGTCGCAAATACTAGCGATGTAAGTCTCAGGTTAAGACCAAATACATCTACCCTGATGCGGATTCCCATAGACAAATAGTCATACTACCAAAGGGATTCTGCGCGGGTCTATCCAGAGCGAAGCTGTTTCCGTACCATCGGTAAACACAACCTCTATCACACTTGCATAAGTATCCAATACTTAAATCTATGAGAACTATGTCGTTACGCTTCCATAACACGCACAAGTGCGATACTAGTCTATTCCACATTATCGATGTCCAGTCTCGATAATACTACGACTAGGGATATTTAATGATTAAACCTTTATGGATTGATACTGTCTCATATCTTATAATCTGGAACTAATCATAGGACTTTTATCATTTATATATATTAAGTAATCAAATTACAAAATGCAATTTCATTGCTACATAATTAATTTGTACAAAAACCACAATGTCTTTTACAAATAGTGACGCTATAGGTCATAATTGTCTAACAATCTCCCACTTGGCCTATAGCCAGTCACTCAAGCATCTAATACTTGAACTATGTACATGTCGCTCAAACTTTTGCTGAGGAATAGCTTTCGTTAGCGGATCTGCAATGTTGTCCTCTGATGCGACCTTCTCGATCTTCACATCGCCACGATGTATGATCTCACGAATCAGATGGAAACGTCGAAGAACATGCTTGGATCGTTGATGAGACTGTGGTTCCTTAGCCTGCGCTATAGCCCCGTTATTGTCACAATACAATGGAACGGGCTCAGCTGCTAACGGAACTACTCCTAATCCAATTAGGAATTTACGGATCCAAACTGCCTATTTTGCTGCTTCTGCTGCAGCAATATACTCCGCTTCTGTTGTTGAATAGGAAACAGTCTCTTGCTTGGAAGATTTCCAGCTTACTGCTCCGTTATTGAAACAAAATATGTACCTGGATTGCGACTTACAGTCGTATTTATTGGTTTGGAAACTTGCATCGGTATACCCGTTACCTCAAGTTCTCTATCTCCATAGATTAAGAAAGCATCCTTAGTTCGTCTAAGATACTTAAGGATATTCTTAACCACCATCCAGTGACCTTCACCTGGATCGGCCTGATAGCGACTACACATGCTCAAAACATAGGAGACATCAAGTCGCGTACATATCATGGCATACATGATCGATCCGACTGCCGAGGTGAACGGTATCCGACTCATGCTGTCTCTCTCATCTTGAGTTTTAGGACACATGTCCTTAGATAGAGTGACGCCATGTGACACTGGCAACAGTCCCCTCTTGGACTGATCCATGTTGAATCTCTTCAACACTTTGTCAATGTACGTACACTGGGAGAGTCCAAGCAGCTTTCTAGATTATCACGGTAGATCTTTATTCCTAGAATAAAGGTTGCTTCTCCCAGATCTTTCATGGAGAAGTTTAATGAAAGCCAAGCTTTCACCGATGTTAACATGGGAATGTCATTGCAATAAGCAATACATCGTCAACGTAAATGACAATGAATGTCAGTGCGCCCACTAACCTTCTTATATACACAAGGATCATCTTCGTTTTGAACGAAATCATATTCTTTTATGATCTCATCAAAACGTTGGTTCCAAGAACGCGATGCTTGCTTTAATCCATAATGGATCGATTTAACTTACAAACCTTGTTTGCAAGTCTTGGTACGACAAAACCGTCAGGCTGTTGCATATAAACATCCTCCAAAAGGTTTCCGTTAAGGAAAGCGGTTTTGACGTCCATCTGCCATATCTCGTAATCGAAATATGCAGCAATAGCAAGCATTATACGAATGGATTTAATCATGGCAACAGGTGAAAAAGTTTCGTCGTAATCGACACCATGTCGTTGACGATACCCTTTCGCTACAAGCCTATCTTTGTAGGTTTGTATGTTGCCATCTATGTCGGTCTTCCTCTTGAAGACCCATTTGCATCCAATAGGCTTTACGTCTTCTGGTGCATCAACCAGTGTCCAAACTTGGTTGGTGTACATGGAATCATTTCAGAATTCATGGCATCTTGCCATAAACCGGAGTCGATACCTTGTATCGCTTCCTCATACGTAGCCGGCTCGTCTTCCTCAATAAGATTAATATTCACATGAGGTGAGATCAGAAACTCATACCTCTCAGGTTGTTTTCTGACTCTTTCCAACCTACGCGGTCCTTGTATATTCGAAGATTGTGGTAAAGTCTCATCCCTGATGGACTGTTCATGTTCCGTTAAGGATTCTGTGCCAGGAACAGTATCACTCCGATTTTCATCGAGTTCTACTTTCCTCCCACTTATCACTGCATTTAGGAATTCCTTCTCAAGGAAAACCGCATGTAGTGCAACAAATACTTTGTTCTCTTGTGGGTATCATTTGGTTTCCCAAGGATATCCTACAAATAGGCATTTATCAGATTTGGGTTCTAGTTTGGTACCTTCCAAACGTTGGACGTATGCCCAGCAACCTCAAATCTCCAGGAATGAGAAACCCTGTTTCTTTCTCTCCATATTTCATATGGAGTCTGTTGAACAGACTTTGACGGAACCTTATTCAAAATAAGTATTGCACTGTACAATGCATATCCCTACAAGGAAATAGGTAGCTCTGTGTGACTCATCATTGACCTCACCATGTCTAACAAAGTTCGGTTTCTCCGTTCGGACAGACCGTACGGTGTTCCGGGAGGAGTCCACTGTGAAAGAATACCATATTCTTTCAAGTAATCAAGAAACTCATTGCTTAAGTATTCGCCACCACGGTCCGACCGTAATGTCTTAATACTTTTGCCGGTCTGTTTTTCTACTTCGTGTCGAAACTCTTTGAATTTCTCAAAAGTTTCCGACTTGTGTCTCATAAGGTACACATAACCATAATGCGATGCATCATCCGTAAAGGTTACGAAGTATTCATATCCACCTCTAGCCTGGCTAGACATGGGCCCACAAACGTCACTATGAACAAGGGCTAACAGTTCGGTGGCACGTACCACTTTACCGCTAAAAGGTGATTTAGGCATCTTGCCTAATAAACAAGATTCGCAGACGTCATATGAATTTGGATCAAATCCGTCCAAGTACCCACTCTTCGAAAGTGTGGATATACGTATCTTGCTTATGTGTCCCAGACGACAATGTCACATATAAGTTTCATCTTTGTTACTTACTTTAAGCCTTTTGTTTGTATTATATGTTTGAGATTGATTTATATTCAAAATATAAAGACCATTATTTGCATCAACTGTGCAAATTTCCATATCATTTTTATACATAAAACACCTGGTGTTTCTAAATACAAAAGTATACCCCATTGGGTTAACATAGATACATAAATTATATTCCTAGTCAAACTAGGTACAAAATAACAGTTAATAAGTTCAAGTACATGCCCTGGGGGCAGTTCCAAAACATAAGTGCCCAAGGCCAAAACGGCAACTCGAGTCCCATTTCCAACACGGAGGTCAATCTCTCATGAGGCCAGTCTCCTGCTAATCCGCAGATCCTGCACATCAGTACATATGTGAGTACCACAACCAGAATCAAAAATCCAATTTTTAAAACTAGAAGTAGACATATTTATTTCTATAACAAACATACCTGAAGCCGGTGCCTTGCCCGCTTCAATTTCCTTCATGTGTACCTTGTACTCGCCGCAGTCACGCTTCTAGTGACCCCGCTTCCCGCACTGCAAGCATACATCTTGGGATTTATCCTTGGGTTTCCCAGAACCCTTTGACGATTTGGCCTTGCCCTTCTTCTTATGATTCTTCTTCTTAACACCTCCAGTCGCCTTGGGCCAAGCCCTAGGAGTCTGAGATGTTGAAGCATAGTGCGCCTCGCGCTTCTTGCCCTTAAGGAGCTCATTTTCTGCCTCACGCAGAGTGGACATCAACTCTTCAAGAGTTTGGTCTTGGTTCAACATGTTGTAGTTCATGATGAACCCACTCCAAGTGTCGGGGAGAGACTGTAGGATCAAATCTACTGAAGTCTCAGCTCGAAGACTATGCCTAACTGTCTGAGCTGCTCAATGTTAGCAATCATCTCTGAGACATGATGCTCAACAGACGTACCCTCTGACATTCGAGCGCGGAAGAGCTTCTTCTGCAACTCGTATCTTTGCGATCTAAGGTTAGATCGGTGGAGATCGTGCAACTTCGCCATCATCTCATATGGATCCAACCCCTTGTTTTGACGACGGAATTGGGAGTCATAGCGGAAAGCATTACCGATTGAGCAGTTGCATTATCATCGCTATGAGTCTTCCAAAGCTCTAGCTCAAGCAATTGATTAGGTCAGGGCTTAGGCCCAAGAGGTCGCTCTATAGTATGGAGTAACTTCTCGGATCCCAGAACAATTCTGAGATTCATATCCCAGTCTTGAAAGTTCTGCCATTAAAGACGTTGTCGGCCCATGACAATATCCCTAATGTTTAACTTTCCAGTCATCTTAACCGTAATAGTCCAACTATTCGATTAACGATGTTTGGGTACAATCTAACTGTTACAAGAAAAAATAATAATGTATTAGTCTAACTAATAAAATAATTGACGAAATATTTTGAAAGCACGTAAAGCTAAGTATTTGAACGAAATTACAAATTCAATATTAGCCTCCCACTATTTTTCGTCGAGCCTCTAACCCTCTGTTGAGTACTCGGGAAACCTAGTTTCCTAGTGGGCTAAGATCCCGTTAAATAACACACAAACCTTAACTTGGCCAACAAGCGGTATGATATTAACTAGGTAGATCTCTAAGATCAATTGGATCTCATCCAATTCCTAGATCCGGTAGGTGGACCTCCAAGTCCGAAACATGTATACAATATATATGCCAATATCTCCAATATATTTTCCTAACCTTTATCCTCTGAATCAACTAAGCATTGGCTTTGGCACAACAAGCTTAATGATTCCAGTTAAGCGGAACTCATTGACTATGGAAAGCTTCGTAATCGATGTCGATGGACAAGAAGTGATCTTGACTTTGGCCAACAAATCACAACTTGGACAAGACACCGATATGCAACAAAGCCTTCATGATTCAAACACATCCGCGATGGACAAAGGTCTTGATTTTGGCCAACAAACCAGTCTCAATCTTGGATCTTGAGTAAGAATCACTCAATGGAAGGAAAACGCTTAATATTTTATTGAGGGTTTTTCACGTAAATTGGCAACCAATTTATTATCTTTGTTAAGGTCTCATCATACACCCTTAATCATGCATTCTAAAAACACAAATAAGTCACGGAAATAAAATAATAATGATATGCGGATGGATATGCATAAATTGTTCCTAGAACAAATCACTCAATTTCCTCTCCCCGGCTAGCACTATTCTTACTTCTACCTAATTACATAATTCAATAATAGAAACCTCATTAACATTGAGGGGAATTAGGTGAGAATAGAATACAAAGAATCAAAGAGATAAGGCTGGACACGCAGGTCCAATTTAATAAATTCTAAATTTACAACAATTTCCAAAATTGCCCTTTCCCTTCTAATATCCATATGATATACATTATTCATTCAACACATCCATGTATTCATTCATAACATGTTATTCAATCAATCTAATCCAATTAATTAATTTTTGAATTAAGTGATCATCCAATGTTCAAACAACGATTTGATTTGCTCGAGTCCAACTCGTTTGAGAATAAGTACTCGAAGTACGAATTCTTGAATTATATCGAACTACTCTTTAAATCTAATTTAATTTTATTCAATACTAATTCATTATTAATTCCAAATTAAATATCTACACTTTTTAATGCGCTTTAACGACTTAGATTCCAAATCTAATCTAAACGGGTCTCAAAGCCCAATTAACATCCAATGTTGTTTATTAAAGTCCAATGGGCTTTCAATTGATTTCATAAGGCATGGACTTTGGTCAATATGGGTCAAACCCAAATACCAAAGCCCAATTAAGGAATC
This sequence comes from Zanthoxylum bungeanum, assembly GCA_019454045.1. Classification (NCBI taxonomy): domain Eukaryota; kingdom Viridiplantae; phylum Streptophyta; class Magnoliopsida; order Sapindales; family Rutaceae; genus Zanthoxylum; species Zanthoxylum bungeanum. Next base: position 48,958 of record SKCR01044556.1, on the reverse strand, counting down.
ACCCTTATTTGCTAAGACCCATTTCGGCCCATTAGGCAATTAAACTTTTAAAGCCCATTTGTTATATTTGGACTTAATGAATGTTTAGGCCCAATTTGGATCCAATCCATTTGGCCCAAACCAACTTGACCCAACCAAGCCCATTATGCCCAAATACAACAATTATAAGCCCAATTCAAATCAAGCCCAAATTATTAAATTCCAATTTTCCAAAATTCATAATTTAATAAATCAAAGTGTTTAGCCATGATTAATCTTTTAAATTAACATTTCCAAAATACTAATCTAATCCATTAATCATGTTTTTCATCATCAACACATGTCCAACATAATTGATTCAAAATCATCTCATTTCATGTTATCAAGCTCACGGCATTCTAGGGTTTATTGTCCGATTTCATTTTCAATCCGATTGAATTACAAATCAACATTATCCCAAGTCTTTTATCTCATCCAATGATCAAAACAAACAAAATACCATGACTTTAAGGTTTCATCGTGCATTCGGCCAAGCATTAGATTTGTTGGGGAAAAATTATTCATTTTTCATGAAATTGATCAAGCAAAACACTATGTTCATCATTCAAGCATACTTATCAACAATTTTATCAAATCATGCTCAAATCATTTTTACCCAATTTTTAGCATATGAACCCTAATTTTTCATGCTCAAATTAGGCTCAATGATACCATTGTTGGTTCTACTATAGTCCCAAGATCTATTTTAAGCAATGAAAATAATGAATACTCAAAGAAGTGAGGCGGATACACACTTACATTGAACGGATTTTGAGATGTGTTGAAGAGAAAATCTCCTCCTTTGTTGATCCTTTGAAGTTTCAGCCAAGGAGGTACTTTGAAGAAGATGAATAAGCTCCAAGCTTTGTAAGGATTCCAAGCTCTTGAGATGGTTTCCCTATCACCTTGTATTGATTCTTGAAGTGTACTAGCAAGTAAAGAAAAGAAAACAATTTCCTTATTCTTGGTGGAGGCTCACGGCAATGTGAGGGTTTGAGAGAGAGTATGTGTTTTTCTTTTTTTGTTTGATTTTGTTTTTCAAAAACAGTAAATACCTAAAGTGTTTTCCAACTTTGGTATATGGCTTTCAAAAAGTCAAACTCAAATTTGGAGCCAAAATGGCATTAAAGGCTCTCAACCTAACATCATGAATAGTGATTAGTTGTCACTCACCAAAAAGGTGAATTGACATCTATCACTAAAGTGACATGTGATGTGACGAGCGATGTGACGAGTGATGTGACTTTTGGCCGCACTTGATTCAAAATCGGAGTGGCCTCGCAAACACATCCCGGGCTCGGTTTCGTTAATTATGAATTAACGAATTTTCCGTTGCGACGTAATTAAATCAAATTTACTATTCACATTGTTAGCGAATTAATTCTAAATTAACTCGTTTGCCCGAATTAAAATCTAATTTTAATTCCGCGTCGAAATCTAATTTCGTTTAATATATCGAATATATTATTTTTATCGATTAATTCCAAATTAATAGTTTCTCTCTTTTCAAATAGTATTTTATCCCAGATAAAATATATCCGCTATTAATCCAAGATTAATTAAGTTCGAATCATACGTCATTGGTGAATCTTTGGGAAGCGACCCAAGAGATCCCTGGATATGTTGGCAGTAAATCCGGTCGTCGGACTATCCGAACACGTACATATCTCGTACTATATTTTTACCGATTTACGAGACATGGTTGGCTTCTAGCAAAGCGTCATGCCTACCCAATTCTCCAAAATATTCTTAATGGAATATACGATCTTTGTCAGGTGTAGTATACGTAGTATTGTGTATAGTGATCCAGTATCTAATGTCACATACAAGGCCTGGGGCTGGAATAGTGTCAGCCGTACGAAGCATATATCGGATTACAAGCAACTAGTCTCTTTAATCGGATAATCATGACCAAGTCATATTATCCCGATGGTTGCAACACAATAGAGAACCAGTTCTGTATCCCTGTGTGATCATCATCTTCATATGACTGAAGTGATACTTCCGTCTTGACATCACACCCAATACACTACGATTCTCAATAAACCCAGAAGAGGCGTACACAGAACCTGTTAAAGTCATTGACGACCAAAACCAAAGCGTATTGATTGTCGCAAGTACTAGCGATGTATGTCTCACGTTAAGACCAAATACATCTACCCTGATGCGGATTCCCATAGACACATAGTCATACTACCAATGGGATTTCGCGGGGTCTATCCAGAGCGAAGCTGTTTTCGTACCATCGGTAAACACAACCTCCTATCACACTTGCATAAGTATCCAATACTTAAATATATGAGAACTATGCCGTTACGCTTCCATAACACACACAAGTGCGATACAAGTCTATTCCGCATTATCGATGTCCAGTCTCGATAATACTACGACTATGGATATTTAATGATTAAACCTTTATGGAGTCGGGCCTGATTCGGACTGCTCCTCCGAATGTCCGGGGCGGATAGGTGGGTTTTACTAACCTTTTAACCAATCTCCTTGTTTTTTAGCATGATGATTAATTTGAATTGCTCAGATTCTGGACTGACACCTTTTGCCCTTTGTTGTTTTTTGTAGGTATGTCGAAAAGGCCAAGATACCTGGATCAACTGGCCGTTTGTGTAACAAAAAGAAAATCGGCCATACTAGAGCAGGGTCCTCTCGGAAACGGCAGCAACCGAGGCCAAAAAGGTGACTGAAGAGGCAGCCCCATCAGCTGCCAAAAGTTTATCTTTTCCGGGGATCACCAATAGTTTCCGCCTGACCCCCAAGCCCATCAAAACCTACCAGGAAAATGAGACGTCCGTTCGGGGCAGAGGAAGCCGAGCTGACTCTGGAGGTGGAGGAAGAAAGGGTCATGAGCAAGAGGCAGCCCGTTCGGAAAGAGAAGAGAGTGTTGGAGGGTTCCTCCAAAAAACAGAAATGCGATGTGATTCTTGGCGTAAGACCTCGGTCAGGACATTCGGGAGGCCACTTCTCATCTAGTGCCGGCAATCAACGAACTGGCCGAGGCGGTCCCTCCGGCAAAGATTCCGAGATACGAAGATCTCTCTCCCGATGATGTGGCCACATTGTTGTGTTCCCAGATAGCAAAGGTAGATACTCTTCCCTCATTTTCGCCGTGATTCATAACTTAGTTCGACTTCTGATTTTATGTTTCTTCTCGGTAGGGACCTATCTTGCGGCCAAGAACAATGATCTTCTCCTGAGCCTTTTATCCGAGGGTGGCCAAGCCCAGAGGCTCCAAAACCGGCTTAGTGAAATGGAGGCCGAGCTGGCCCGTAAAGATGAGAACATAAAGAATCTGGAGCTGGCTGCTGTTGAGGCCCATACCACAAATAAAGCTCTCAGGGCCGCCGCCTCTCTATAGAGGAAAAATGATGATGCTGCCAAGAAGGACTTGGAGGCTGCCCAGGCCAACAACAGGATCTACAGATGGAAGTGCGCAGCGTTGAGTCCAAGCTGAGGGCCAAAGATGAAGAGCTGGTACGGGCCGGGACGAGCTTAATAAGAAGGAAGCTGAGATGGAGGCTGAGAGAGACGCAATCCGCCTTGACGGGGTCGGGGACTGCACCGAGATCATCCCGATGGTACTGCCCAACCTGGATATGAGGCCTATCAACGCGGCCATCCGCTTCTGTAAAGGGGAAATTTCACAGGAGGAGTTTCAAAGATGGTTACCCCTTTCTCTCGAAGAGGTGATGGATCCCGATCCTATCTCGATCGCCCCGGCTCCTGAAGTGGACCGACCTGAGGCCCCTGTTCTTGAAGAGATTCGATCTGAGGCTCCAGCCCCTGCTCCTGAAGCCGTAATTTTCGGGACCTCCCAAGCCGTCCCTATGGTATCCATTGTCTCCTCTCCCGAGGCTGAGCCCAGCCAGTTGCCACCCGTACCTGTTGAGGAAGAAACAATTGCCCCTACGCAGGCTGAACTGTAGGGGGTAACCCGAATAGGGCCCCGTGTAATCCCGAACACACTTTGTTTTTCTTGTAATAACTCTTTTTCACGGCCCTATTTATGTGAATATCTTGTATACCTTCCATTCCACTTTTTCTTTTTTGATCCTTCATGACTTGCTCCGGTTGCTCTCCGAAAAACATCCACTTGAGGACCGACCCCGAGCAAGGAGAATGTTACGTCCCCAGTTTGAGAAGATAGACTCGGTGGGATGTAAATCGACCCCGAGCTGAGAGAAACACTTGGCTCTGGGGGAATGTTACGTCCCCATACCAAAAAGATGGACTCGGTGGGACGTAACCCGACCCCGAGCTGAGAGAAACACTTGGCTCTGGGGGAATGTTACGTCCCCAGACCAAAAAGCTGGACTCGGTGGGATGTAACCCTACCCCGAGCTGAGAGAGAAACACTTGGCTCTGGGGGAATGTTACGTCCCCATGCCAAAAAGCTGGCTCGGTGGGACATAACCCGACCCCGAGCTTAGAGAAACCAAGTGGCCTCGGCGGAACCAAATCCAGCCCCGAGCCAAATAATCTAGGTGGCCTCGGCGGAACGAAATCCAGCCCCGAGCCGAATAATCTTTGGGACTTGTTCAGAAGGGAAGTGAGTCAACCTTTTGAAGCCCTACCGAATCTGACACGGGCGTTCCCTTGCCAGACCAGCGAAAAACAAAAACAAAAACTTTAAAATTTAAAAAACGGGGGGTGACTCAATGCTTAAAAACTTTAAAGTGTAAACAATCAGCACGGATTCCTTAAAACATCGTCATGTCCGAGGTTTCCAAAACACAATCCTGAATCTTTCAATTCAGAGTCCCGGCGAACCAGGATTTGGATCAATTAGCGTTTAGAATGGTAAGGGCACATCCTCTATACTTCAGGTCGCCATGGAGCCTGTGTATTGTTTGAAGGCTCCTCCTTACAACGCTGGAGCAAGCATACGCTACAAGGGCACAATCCATCCCCGTGTTATACTACTCACGGATCCGAACGATCAAAATTATTGATCAAAGAGTGTCCGAAGTATTAAGGGAATGCTCCTCCATATGCTCGGTAACACTGGAGTAAGCAATCGCCACGAGGGTATCATCCATCCTCGTGTTATGCTTCTCACGGATCCAAACGATCAAAATAGGGATAAGAGAGTGTCTGAAGCATTAAGGGAATGCTCCTCCTTATGCTCGGTAACACTAGAGTAAACAATCGCTACGATGGCATGATCTCTCCTCGTGCTATGCTCTCACGGATCCGACTGATCGAAGAAATAGGTTGGGATCAAAGAGTGTCTGAAACATTAAGGGAATGTTTCTCCTTATGCTCGGTAACACTGGACCAAACAAACGCCACGAGGGTATCATCCCTCCTCGTGCTATGCTTCTCACGGATCCAAGCGATCAAAATAGGGATCAAAGAGTGTCTGAAGCATTAAGGGAATGCTCCTCTTTATGCTCGGTAACACTGGAGCAAGCAAACGCCACAAAGGTATCATCCATCCTCGTGCTATGCTTCTCACGGATCCAAGCGATCAAAATAGGGATCAAAGAGTGTCTGAAGCATTAAGGGAATGCTCCTCCTTATGCTCGGTAACACTGGAGCAAGCAAACGCCACGAGGGTATCATCCATCCTCGTGCTATGCTTCTCACGGATCCAAGCGATCAAAATATGGATCAAAGAGTGTCCGAAGCATTAAGGGAATGCTCCTCCTTATGCTCGGTGACACTGGAACAAACAATCGCCACAGGGGTATCATCCATCAACGTGCTATGCTTCCTACGGATCCGAATGATCAAGGAAATAGGGATCAAAGAGTGTGAAACATTAAGGATTGCTCCTCCTTATGCTCGGTAACACTGGAGCAAGCAATCGCCACAGGGGTATCATCCTTCCCCGTGCTATGCTTCCCACGGATCCAAATGATCAAGGAAATAGGGATCAAAGAATGTCTGAGACATTAAGGGCATTTTCCTCCTTATGTTCGGTAACACTGGAGCAAGCAATCGCCACGGGGGTATCATCACTCCCCATGTTATGCTTCTCACGGATCCAATGGGTAGGCAAAACATATGGTAGCGCATTCCTTGCGTTGTATTTCCCAAACCGGTCAGGCGGGTTATCCTACGGGGCACTCCCTCCCCGTGATTACTATCCTGGAATGTCCCTCGTAAATATAAGTTGTGGGGTAGTTGCGCTCCGGCTACTGCGAAGGGTTCTCATGCTCCTTTATACTTCTTATCCCTTGATGTGATCTTGATTTTTTAAAGTGGAGCGAGTTAGGTCGGATTGTCTATGCCCGGGATTTTTATGGTAGCACTTGTGTTCGGTCTGTCTTGGGTTGATGCCTCGACCTCTGATCATCCCTCCGTATCGAGTATGTCCCCGTAATTTTGAATATGGCTTTCAACTTTATTCAAAGAGTGGGCGTAAATTTTCTTTTTTGGAAAGAGAGTTTTATTCATATTCGGGGACTCACTACCCTCTCTACAAATCTCTGCGGGGTATCTCGAGAGGGGTTTTACACTGTGCTCTTAACCTTTGTTGGTTTGCTGAAAAAAAAAAGAAAGGGAATCTATTGGAAATACTTTCTTAGCATCTCGGCATTCCAAGGTTTCCTTAATCGGGTGTCGTCCATCTGTTCTAAAATGTAGACCCATGGCCTTACCACATCTACAATTTTGTAGGGCCCTTCCCATTTGGCGCCTAATGAGCCTTCCTCCGGCCTTCGGGTGTTCAAGGTGACCTTTCTTAATACCAAGTCGCCTGGAAGAAAGGCACGGGTCCAAACTCTTTTGTTGTAGAAGCGAGCCATTCTTTGTTGATAGATTGCTGTTTTTATAGCCGACTTCTCCCTCTTTTCTTTGATTAGATCGAGGTGATTTCTGATAAGTTATTCATTCCGTTTGTCCTCAAAATGAAAGACTATGTGGGTAGTCATTCCGATCTCTGCTGGGATGACTGCTTCGCATCCGTATGATAAGGCAAACGGAGTTTCCCGTGGAGTTTTTATAGGTTGTCTGGTGTGCCTACAACACTTCCGGTAATTCCTCGACCCATAAGCCCTTGAAGGATCCGAGCCGAGCTTTAAGATTTGCCTTTATGGTTTTGTTTGTGGCCTCAACCTGCCCATTTGACTTGGGATGGGCTGGTGAGGCGAATTGTAAGGTGATCTGGAGGTCTTCACAGAGCTTCCGGATACCTTTGCTATCGAACTGCTTTGTGTTATCTGTGATGACGGCTCGAGGGATTCCAAACCTGCAGATTATTATTTTCTTCAGAAATTTTGTAGCCTTCTTCTCTGTGATGGTGGATAGGTGTTCGGCTTCCACCCATTTGGTGAAATAGTCTATGGCCACAATGGCGTACTTCGTCTGTCTTCGTCCCCTTGGCATTCGTCCCCTTGGCATTGGTCCGATGATATCTAGCCTCCACTGAGCGAACGGCCAGGGACTGGACAGGGTGGTCAACTGCTCTGCTGTTGTTGGTGGTGAATATTGGCATTTTTGGCATCCTTCGCATTTCCGGGCTACTCTCATGCCGTCCTGATGCATAGTCGGCCAATAGAACCCTTGCCTTAAAGCTTTAAAGGCCATCGATTGCCCTCCGGCGTGACTCCCAAAGATCCCCGCATGAATTTCCCTGAGTACATAATCGGCCTCATCTTCCGCTAAACATCTTAGGAGGGATACTGTGTGGCCCATTCGGTAGAGCACTCATTCGATCAGGGAGAACTTGGTGCTTTTGAATTTTAGTTTCCTGGCTTCCTTCTTGTCCTCGAGTGCCTCCCATGTTTCCAAATATTTCTTAATTGGCTGTATCCACGAGGTTTTGTCTTCCTTATTGAATATTTTACTTCGAGTTCTCCCACGCTCTTTTCTCTGAGGCAAATTAGAGGGACTATTCTGGGGTTCTCTGCTTTTATCGAAGATGCAAGTCATGCCAAGGAGTCTGCCTCACAGTTATCTTCTCGACTGATTTACTCAAAGTGTACGTTCCCCATTCTTTCCATCAACCTTTTTACTTCAGCCAAGTAGGCTATCATACTCGGCTCCCTGGCTTGGAATTCTCCTTTCAGCTGCTGGATAGCCAGCTGAGAGTCACTTCTTACCACTACGTTGTGGACTCCCACCACCGTGCATAGCCTAAGACCGGCCAAAATTGCCTCATACTCTGCCTCATTGTTTGTGGCCTCGAAGGCGAACCTCAGGGCGAACAACACCTCTTCACATTTGTCGCTCTTCAACATGATTCATGCTCTCTTACCTTGTGAGCCGGCAGATCCGTCTACTGAGATCTCTCATTTGCCTTCCCCCACAGTCAAGACCTGGGGTTCTGTGAATTCCGCGACAAAATCTGCCAAAAACCTGCCCTTTTACTGCCACCCTTGGGAGGTAAGAAATATCGTGTTCACTTAACTCTACCGACCACTTCATTAACTTGCCCGAAACTTCTGGTTTCCGCAGAATTTGTCTTAGAGGATAATCGGTGTAAACCCCAATAGGATGGGTTTGGAAGTAGGGTCGTAATTTACGGGCTACAGTGATCAATGACAGAGCGACCAGTTCATGTACCGGATATCGGGTCTCAGCATCTAACAGAGCTTTGCTGACATAATATACTGGCCTTTGGACCTTGTCAACCTCTTGTATTAGTACCGAACTTACTGCATGCTCTGAGACAGCTAAGTACAGGTATAAGGTTTCCCTTGGGAGTGGTTTTGCTAGAAGTGTGGGCTGTGTTAGGTATTGTTTTAACTGTAGGAAGGCTTCATCGCATTCCGGCGTCCAGTTGATTTCATTTTTGCCCTTCTTGATGATTTTGAAGAATGGGTGGCACTTGTCTGTTGCTCGGGAGATGAATCGGTTGAGCGCGGCCAATCTGCCGGTTAGACTTTGTACTTCTTTTACCGTCCTGGGAGACTTTCAGTCTAGTACGGCTTGGATCTTCTGTGGATTTGCTTCTATGCCTCGGGAGCTTACCATGTAGCCCAAAAACTTCCCTGAGGCCACTCCGAAAGCACATTCTCCGGATTGAGCTTTAAATTGTGTTTCCTTAGTAATTCGAAGGTTTTCTTTAGATCGGTCACGTGACATTCTGGCTCTTTAGACATTGTTATCATGTCATCAACATATACCAACATTGACGTGCCAATGAGCGGTTTGAAAATTTTGTTGACCAGCCTTTGAAAGGTTTACCCCTGCATTCTTCAGTCCGAATGGCATTACTTCTAACAGTAAAGCCTCTGATCGGTGACAAAAGTTGTTTTCTCCTCATCCGCAGGGTGCATCTTGACCTGGTTGTATCCTGAGAAGGCATCCATAAAGCTTAGCAGTCCCTGGCAGGCTGTTGTATCTACTAGCTGGTCTATGTTTGGTAGTGGGAGCTATCTTTCGAGCATGCCTTGTTGAGGTCGGTGAAATCCACGCACATCCTCAACTTTCCATTTGACTTCTTCACCAATACAACGTTTGATACCCACTCAGGGTATTTTACTTATCTAATGAAACCAGCTTTCAATAATTTCTCCACCTCGGTAGCTACTGCCCTGCACCGTTCCTGATTAAATGTTCTTTTTTGCTTGACTGGCTTGTGTGACGGGTTTACTGCCAAGCGATGATTGATGAACTTCGGATCAATTCCGGGCCTGTCGTTGTGCTCCCATGCGAAGACGTCCGGGTACTCCTTTAGACACCTCAGCAGGCCCTGTTTCATGGTTTTGTCCAAGTTTCCCCTATCTTTACGCTCTTCCCAGGCCCGAAAAGTTCTGTCTCTTCTAGTTCTTCGACCGTCCCTAACCGGGCAACTTTATTTGGCCGAGGACCTGTGTTCCCCCTTGCTTCTTCTTTGTTTTCATTCACTTGTCTTTTTTGGGTACCTTCTTCAACGCAGAGGGTTTCCCGTGAGAGGGTGGCAAAACAGCTTCGGGCTATCTTCTGACTCCCACACACGATTCTGATCCCTTCCCGGGTGGGGAATTTTAACTTTAAGTAGTAGCATGACATTGCGGCCTTTGTCTTCATCATGAAAGGTTGACCGACAATGACATGGTAACTGCTCATGCAGTCCACCACCGTGAAGTTTATCATAATCGTCCGAGTCCGGGGACGAGTTCTGATCGTCATTGCTAATTGTATTCTCCCCAATGGGACGACCGTTGAACCCCCGAAGCTGTATAGGGGAGTGCCATCGTCGGTTAGAGCTGCATACTCCATTCCAAGGCCTTCCAGAACCTCTTTGGAGATTATATCCACTGCGCTCCCGGGATCCACCAGGATTCTGTCTACCTCTGAACCGCCGATTGTTGCCTTGATTATTAACGCATCGTCGTGGGGGAAACTCACCCCTCGGGTATCCTCGTCAGTGAACATTATTGGCACTGACCGACCACCTTGCATTCCCGATGATTGTTCTGCTTCTAGTACCTCCAACCCCCGAGCCCGTTGTATGTAGTTTTTTCTTGACCGGTTAGAATCTCCGACCAGTGTTTTCCCTTCTGCGATGATATTTACTTGTCGGCATTGTGCCCTCTGTCTAGCCGCCATAACCTCATAGTCAATGTATTTATTAATTTATTTAAATATTCATTCCGAGTCAGGTCTTCCATTTGTTCCCGCAAGTCTTTGCACCCGTCCGTCGGATGTCCTCTCAAATTATGGTGTACGCAATAGGATGTTTTATTTCTCTTATCTGGGGGAATCTCCTGAGGTTAGGTTCTATCAAGAGGCCTTTTTCCTGGATCTCCATGACGATTTGTCCTAGTGGCTTGTTCAGAGGAATGTGTGCTTCTTCCCTGACTACGTGGTTTACTTGGTTCGGGATTTCTCTTTCCTGGTTATTCCGAGGTATTGGCTTGAATTCCTTGCGTCTCGGGGGCGGTTTTTTGAACTCCCTATCTGGCCAGCGGGGGGCCTCTGCCCTTATTATCCTCTTTCTGATAGATGTCCCCCTCCGGGAGATTTTCTCTTCGTTCTCCAACAAAACGAACTTTCAGGCTATTTCCAGGGCGGTTGCATAATCCGGCGTATCTTGGATTCTTAGGTGAGTCCACAACTTTCCGACCCTTAAGGCCCCTTTAAATTTTCCAAGGCCTCGAGGGACTCATATCCCCCGACCTCGAGCACCATATTATGGTATCTTTCAATGAAAGCCTTCAGGGGCTCGTCATCTCACTGCTTCATGAGTCTTAACTCTCCAATTGTCTTTTTAGGAATGCAGGCCCCTTTGAAGTGCCGCAACAAACGATTTTTTGAGTTGCGCGAAGTTGCTGATGCTCCATAGGGCTAGACTTTTGTACCATAGAATGGCGGATCCGCCTAAGGTTAAGGGGAATACTTTGCAAACGGCATCTCATACCACTCCTTGGACTTCCATTAATAAGACAAAGCTTTCAATATGGGATTTTGGGTCAGTATGGCCCTTGTAGGGTGTCATGGTGGGCATGTTGAATCATCTCGGGAATTTTGCAGACCTTATTTCTTCTGTGGGGAGATTCCTCCTCACCGTCCCGGGCATCTCCTGCATCGGTCTTGAGGTTTACTCCCCACTTGGCCATCTCTTTCCTTAACCAAGACATCATGTCGCTATCTGAGTTACCATGCCGCTTCCTTCGGCCTTCTTCGTGTCGATTTCCCCAGGTGTGGCGCTCTTCATGACTTGAGGTCTCTCGTTCAGCCTCGCCATACTCCCTTTTTCCCCTTCTGATGTTTCAGGGGCTATCATATGAGGAATCTGGAGGCTGTCTTTCCTCTTCTTCTTCCTACGTGTCATCTGTTTGCGAATCTTTTTCTACCACTACGGATTTTACCCCGTAGGGGCCCCTCATTCTGGGTCTATCGTCTTCACTTGTATCTACAACCTTTTTTCCTTCCGCTGTCTCACCTCTTTTCTGACTGGTTCCGGCTTCAAATCTCTCGTTGTTCCTCATTTCCATCCTTTCTAGTCGGTCCATCATGGATTTTAGAAGGGCTTGGTTTTCCTCCTTATCTTTTCTCATGTTTTCTTCTATCTTCTCTATTCATTGCTGCTGTTGAACTCCCCGATGACTGGCGATTTCCACCTTCTGCCATTGTCTTACCACGCGAGCTGCTTTTCGTTGAATTCCCCACAGACGGCGCCAACTATTGACGGCTGATTTTGATCTCAAGGCAATATGGGAATATACTCCCGAGACAATCCTCCATTAATAGTGAATTTGTTCGGTTAAGGGGGAACCAAAAGTAATTTAGCAAAAGACAGATAAATACACCAATCAACAAGAAGATTTAACGTGGTTCGACTGATCAGATCCAGCCTACGTCCACGGGCACAAAACGAATGATACTTTTATTACTGAGATATGCTACTATGATATCTCTCGTGTTTACAAGTCTTATCGTAATGATCTTAATATTGATTCTGATGCCCCTTACGCACACTCTACCTTCCTATTTATAATAGTGTAGAAATCAAATTCATTCTCCTACAAGAATTTCCTAGTTGAGACTACATTCACTTCCTTTTTCCTATTAGGACACTGACTTATCAACTTTTCCCCATGAAAGTAGGATAACTTATCTTCGTATCTGTAGGAATAGGATGTCCTATCTTCTGAAGCATTTCTCGCCATATTCTCGGTCTTCATGAGGTCGGTCACGATGGTCTTTTGAACTGAGAATGCTACTATCGATCTGATAATGTCCGGTCATCCGATCTTAAGTGGTCGGTTTACCAATCGTAAAGTGCTCGGCCATTTACTCATGTGGTCGGGTCGGTATTAATGATCCTGACCAAGAAGAGAATTACCCTTTTTACCCCTGCCGTACTCCTTAAATAACATAGGACCTGAAAACACCATTAACACTTTCTTTTAATACATTTTGTATTTCAAAACCATTTTTAATTTCAAGTCGACGTATAAAAATCATAACACACAAATATGCACTTACATTTCTTATGCTCCCAGTTACTCTTATCTTTAGGTTGCCATGTAACTATATGTATATACTCATGCATATATATAATTTAATGATATATGCATTCTATTACTTGTATATTTCGATACTTAATTTTTCTTATTTCTTTATGAGCTTATGTTTTTATTAATACAACTTGCACCCATCACACATGCTTATTTATAATAAACTGTCACAGCTTTTTAGACACTTAAATCTAATATGCATTTCATATACATAGCATTATATACTCTTACATCAAATTATTAGTCTTTGTCATTAAGAAAAAAAAACGTTCTTCTGCAGACTGCTTATATAAATTAGTAATTCCCTAACATGTTCTATATATGTTTACATTTTTACTATTATGCAATCTTATAAACTCAACTCCTAATTCCCAATTCTAGTATCAAATTAATCCTTAAGATTACCATACTTACAGAAACCATAACACTGATTTTTGTATCAATTATATATTAGTATTTATTATCACATACCATGTTACTCATAATTATATACTTTTGTACCAACTTATTATTTCATACCCTCGCAAATGCTCAAACTTATGTCTATACCTAACCATACACATCCATATATTCTCATATTACACGGACCATTACAATAGTAACCCATCACCCTTTTTTTTTTTTTTTTTTTTTGAAATCGTTGGAAACCCCGCCACCAAACCACCCATTCTGGGTCGCGGCGCAGGTAAGACCCCCGGCTGCCCCAGGCTCTTACAAGAAGTTGCACCCCCTGGATTCGAACCCAGAACCTTAAGGTGAGATTCTGGACCCTTCACCACCAAGCCACACCCGTTGGGGGCGTAACCCATCACCTTAACATGCTATAAATTCCATCATCACCAAAATAAAACATGCTTCCCTTTCAATAGTATTAAATTCCATCAACCCCTCCCATGACTTACAATGACCATTCATCACAACTTAGCACTTTTAAAATACCCTGTAACATGTCTATATCACTTTTTTTTTTTTTTAAATGTCCATACACTAATTACATAATATTAACATCCCAAGCATGGACCATTATATACCATTATCAAAAACACAAAAACCATACCCCCTATCACAGCCTTGGACAATCGGCCATGTAACCCCAATTTTATGTCTTCTGAATTCTTAATAAATCAAAGCTTGACTTATGCTAATAAAGCCATTAAATGAATGAATAAATTCCCTATCATGCTTAATCTTATCAATTATAGCACACCCAAGTTTAAACAACCATGAAATCAAAAATGATGAGGAGAAATTCATGCTAAATAATTAAAATTACAAGAAAAAAAAAGAGTTAGAGACTTAGCTAAATCTAAGCTTGAGGAAGCACAAATTCTCCCTCATCCTCTTCTTCTCGGTCTTCTCTCTCGGCCTAACCCCTGCTCTCTCCTCTCACTGCCAACTCATCGGAACGAACTCTGAGGATAAGCCGGAGGTTTGCCGGTGACTGGAGACACGGCCAAGTGTGGCCGATGCTTCACTCTCTCTCTTTTTCTTTCTCTCAGCCTCTTTCTCTTTCACGATTATCCCCTTCTCTCCCTTTCTATCTCTGTTTTCTTTTTTGCCTCTCGATTATTCTTCTATATTCTTTCTTTCTGTTCATCCCGTGTGTGTCCCCATAGCTGTGTGTGTTTTCAAAATATATATTGCTGTGTGTTAATGTGAATAATTTGTAAGTGTGTGTATGGTATATAAACACGTGTGTGTGTTTAAATTGTGTGGGAATATTAAATATCCAAGTGTAATAAATACAAGTGTGTGAGTTGTCAGTTGTCACCAAATATGTGGAACATGTGTAAGCTTATTAAAAATATCTATAATTATCTACACTAATATAGTTAATTCCAAATTAACCCCTCAATTTTTAATGATCTTCCCCTAACTATTTTTGTGAAAAAGTTCTCATTACATCATAAAAATAATCCCCGCGTTCAGACACGGTCTCACACGTGAAAAATAAAATCCTCGCAAAATGCTAAAAAAAACATTCACCCCTCATTATATAGGATTCGTCCTCGAATCCTAACTTGGGCATACTAAAACCAATTAGCAAGCGAAGACCGATATAGTCTAAAACAAAACACATACCTACTGAGATAGTCGAATAGCCAGCAGCTGCAGTCACCGACACTCTATAAACCTTGGCTCTGATACCATCTTTGTAACATCCTGTCTATGCCAGGATGCTACCGGCAAGAGACAGACTAATCCTACCTCCATAAGCCTCAGACTCTGACGAAATTTCAGCATGACCTTTGCTAAAAGTCATGCAACCCGGATCAAGTCCAGCACCTCAATACAACCTATAGGGCCCGACACAAATAATAAACACTAAATCAATGAACTCAAGACATAACATGATTGGGCTTCATGCCCGAAATTACGTATAAACAAAAACTTTTACAATTAACTTATACAACTCAATTTCTTTTACAACTACGCTTCTGCAACTTGACTCTGACACTACCAAGACCTGGTGACTGGCTGACTGCAGCTTTGCTATCCGGCTCATCAAGCTCTGGTATCTGAATACTTCGTAACCTTTACGAATGATGCATCGCGTTATGGTTATGTGTATCTTACGAGACACAAGTCGGAAACCTTTGAGAAATTCAAAGAGTTTCGACACGAAGTAGAAAACAGATCGGCAAAAGTATTAAAACATTACGGTCGGACCGTGGTGGAGAATTCTTAAGCAATTAGTTTCTTGATTACTTGAAAGAGTATGGTATTCTTTCACAGTGGACTCCTCCCGGAACACCGCAATTAAACGGTGTGTCTGATCGGAGAAACCGAACTTTGTTAGACATGGTAAGGTCGATGATGAGTCGCACAGAGCTACCTATTTCCTTCTGGAGATATGCATTGAACAGTGCAATACTTATATTGAATAAGGTTCCGTCAAAGTTTATTCAACAGACTCCGTATGAGATATGGACAGGAAAGAAAACGGGTTTCTCATTCCTGAAGATTTGGGGATGCTAGGCATACGTTAAACATTTGGAAGGTACTAAACTTGAACCCAAATCGGATAAATACCTATTTGTAGGTGTAGGCACTGCATTTTTGCATATAAGTCCTGATGATGAGCCTCGTACAGAGGCACTACTCTTTAAGTTGCGGAAGTCGCGGGAAACGGACGTCTGAAGGGAAAAGTCAGAAATCAATACCTTGTTGGATTTAATTCGTTTGCTTAGCTTCGGGTTTGCTTGTTGAACCTCTGTTTTAAAAATTATTATCGGCCCAAACCCCCGCAAACCTACACCAAGCCCACCAAAAGAACCCAAACACACGCCCAAAATGACCAACCACACGCCCCAATCCTCCCAAAATAATAAATATCCAACACATTAAACACATGATTAAAATCAATTAAATCACCTTCCTAATTTAAATAAATCACATTCATAAATTAAATAAATCTAATTAAATCACCTTACTAATTTAAATAAATCATATACCTAAATTAAATAAATCTAAATAATTCAATTTCCTAATTTAAATAAATCACATGCCTAAATTAATAAATCAAATCAAATCTCATAAATCCCTTTCCTAAACTAAAACAAATCACATGGCTAAATTAAATGGATCTTTCCTTATCACACACTAATTAAAAGATATCTTCTATAATTACACAATATTTCTTTCCTACCCAAATAAGGACAACCCTAACCCTCTCCTATAAAAAGACACGCAAACCTGACTCTCTCTTGTCTTTGTACTCACGCACACTACCCTCAAAAAACACACATAGCCACTCAAAGCCCTCAAACTCACGCACACTACCCTCACAAACACAAACAGCCTCACAGCCCATTCTCTCATCACCACTACGCTCTCTCAACAACAACAAAACAAGAACCCTAGCTCTCGGCTTCTCCCTCCACTCGCTCAACTCTCGGCCAAATCAAAACCAAACAAACAATCCTTCACGCACAGGCCGCATAATCACAACCCCATGCACACAAAATGCCCTAACCGACTGCCCTTAAAACCCCATGCATCACGCACAAATCGAGCCATCATGACAACAACAACAAAGCCAAGAACTGACCCTAAATACTAGCCAAAACAGTGACTGAAACGCAGCCCCAAACAGCCCATATTCACCGAAAACTGCAGCCCCCAAACAGCCTCTATTCACCGCGAAACAGTCCCCAAACTGCACCCTTAAATCACACAAAAACTGCACTCTAAAAACAACAAAAACAGCAGCAAAAACAGAGTAAAAAACAGCCCAAAATAGCGAGACAACAAAGGAAAACAGCGAACCAGTAAGTCGAAAAAGTTACGGAGCATCAACCCTTCCGACAACCGCGTAACGCACTTCCAAGAAGCGACTTAAAAGTAAGACTTGAGGGCACCCTTTGTTATAATTTATTTTGTTATCCCGGACACGGCATGCTTGTTGGACGTGGAATACGTTCAACGGGGCATGCGAAGTCCTATATTGAAAACGGCCAAGTTCTTTGGTCACATGTTTATTATTCCGCATTTATTTCGCATTATTAGTCTTTTATTATTTCGTATTTAATTTCAATTTATTGTTGTTTTATTATT
Organism: Zanthoxylum bungeanum; assembly: GCA_019454045.1. Lineage (NCBI taxonomy): Eukaryota > Viridiplantae > Streptophyta > Magnoliopsida > Sapindales > Rutaceae > Zanthoxylum > Zanthoxylum bungeanum. Next base: position 31,475 of record SKCR01044556.1, on the reverse strand, counting down.
CCGCATTTGTTTTGTTCCCTTTGGTTCTTTATAGTTATATGCATTATCATATTTTATGTATGTCAAAATTGGGTTAATGATTACGTTGTGTTAATGCTTGAGTGTTGCCTCTCGTGGTATATCGGATGGAAACCCATACGTAAATTCAGTAGCCGAATCCGAATGGACGGTAGTGCGGTCCTGTACTTGGGATACAACTCCGGTACTGTTTGAGGAAACGTTCACGCATATGTTCATGAAATTGTGTGCTTGCCGACATGTCGATTTACTTTTATACATGCAAACTTAGATATAGGTTGTATGTGTTGGAATTTTCTAAGCATCCTAATATCATATCAAGCAATGAAAATAACATGTGAATACACGAGGAAGTTGCGGAATACTTACATCGATCGGTTGAGGCGATGCGGTGAAGAACAAAACTTTTCTCCCTTCCATGGTGCTCCAAGACTCACGGCAGTGGCATAAAAACAGTCCTCTATTTTCGACTTTGGATCATCTTCCAAACTCCAAGCTTTCGTGATGTGATTCCATGCTCACGTGTGTTGTTTCCCTATCACCTTCGCAAGGCTCCATTGTGTGCTAGCACTCTTGATTTTTGCCACAAAAATCACTCTTGCTTCTCCTTGGTGCTCTCTCGGCAAACTAGAAAACAGAAGAGGAAGCAGCAGCCCCTTGGGCGTGAATGGGAGAGAAGAGAGTGAGAGAGTGTGTTGTGAGTTGTTGGAAGAATTGTGTATCTAATACACTTTTTGATTTTCAAAAAATCAATTAATTCATTTACCAAAAATTACTTTCAAAAGTCAAACCATTAAAGCTTTGCCAACCACTTCCATCAACTATTCACATCACTCAATCAATCAAGTGACAAGTTGTCACATCACTCAAAGTGACTAATGATTTGACTCTTGATGTGACTAGCGATTTGACGTTTGATGTGACTTGCGGGCCGCACTTAAGTTCGCAATGTGAGTGCGCTCGCAAACACTCCCGGGCTCGGGTTCGCTAATTCCAAATTAATGAATTTTCCGTTGCGACGCAATTAAATAATTATGCCAAGCAAAATCATTATTCACGTCGCCAACGAATTAATTCTAAATTAACTCGTTCGCCCGAATTAAAATCTAATTTCAATTCCGCGTCGAAATCCAATTTCGTATAATATATCGAATATATTATTTATCGATTAATTCCAAATTAATTGTTATCTCTCTTTAATTAATATTTTATCCAAGATAAAATATCTCCGTAATTAATCCCAGATTAATTTTCTCTCTCATCATAATTAATCTCAGATTAATAAAGTGCGAGTCATACGTCATCGGTGAATCTTAGGGAAGCGACCCATGAGATCCCCGGATATGTTGGCAGTAAATTCGGTCGTCGGACTATCCGAACACGTAAGTACCTCGTACTATGTTTGTACCGATTTACAAGGCAAGGTTGGCTTCTAGCAAAGCGCCATACCTACCCAATTCTCCAGAAATATCCTTACAGGAATATGTGATCTATATAAGGCGTAATATACGTAGTATTGCGTATTTCGATCCAGTATCGGATGTCACGTGCAAGGCCTGAGGCTGGAAATGTGTCTGCCCCGTACGAAGCACATATCGGATCTCTGGTAACTAGTCTCTATAATTGGATAAACATGACCTAGTCATTTTATCCCGATAGCTGCAGCATATAAGAGAACGAGTTCCGTATCCTACGTGACCATCATCTCCACTATGACTGGAGTGATACTTCCGTCTTGACATCACACCAAACACACTACGATTCTTAATATACCCAACAGAAGCGTACACAGAACTTGTTAAAGCCCTGGACGACCTAAAACCAAAGTATATTGATTGTCGCAAGTATTAGTGGTGCAAGTCTCAGGTTAAGACCAAATACACCTACCATGATTTCGGACTTCCATAGACACATAGTCATACTACCAATGGAATTCTGAGGGGTCTATCCAAAGCGAAGCTATTTCCCGTACCATCGGTAAAACAGAACCTCCTATTACAGTTGCATGAGTATCTTATACCCAAATATATGAGAACTATGCCGTTATGCCCTCACAACGCGCACAAGTGTAATACTAGTCTTTTACGCATTATCGATGTCCAATCTCGATAATACTCTGACTAGGGAGATATTTAATGATTAATCCTTCGTGGATTGATACTGTCTCATATCATCTCAATCCAGGAACTAATCATAAGGACCTCTTATCATTTATACATCTTGGTGATCTAATCACAAATGATAAGAGAGCAATCTCATTTGTCACATAGTTAATTTGTACAACAACACCATGATCTGTACAAGTAGTGACGTTATGGGTCATAACTGTCCAACAATCTCCCACTTTTTCTATAGCCAGTCACTCGAGTGTCCTACACCCGAACTATGTACGATTCGCTCAAATTACTGAGAAAAGACTTTCGTGAGCGGATTTGCATGATTATCATATGATGCGATTTATATGATCATCACATCGCCACGATGTATGATCCGAACGAATCAAATGAATATCGAAGTATATATTTGGATCGTTGATGAGACCATTAATTCTTTAGCCTGTGCTGTAGCCTAGCTCAGCTGCTAACAGAATTATATTTAATCTAATTAGATTTATTATCAACCCAAATGGCTTCTATTGCTGCCTCAGCTGCAGTAATAATCCACTTGTGTTGTTTATTCGGTAATAATATCTTGCTTGGAGATTTCCAGCTCAATGTTCCGTTATTCAAACTTATAGTACCGTTTTTTTGCGACTTATAGTCGTTTTTATCGGTTAGGAAACTTGCAGTGGTGAACTTAGTCACTTCAAGTTCTCATACTCCATAGATTAAGACAACATCCTTAGATCCTCTAAGATACTAAAGCATGTTCTTAACATCAATCCAATGACCATCACTTAGATTGGCCTGATTGTGACTCCATATGTTCAAAGCGTATAAGACACCAGGTCTCGTATATTTTTAAATGTACGAGTTCTCGAGTGTCAACAACTTTAAATCTATCCCAGTGTATCTTTATTCCTAGAATAAAGGTTGTTTCTCCCAAGAATTCTACGGAGAATTTTCTTATGAAAGCCAAGCTTTCACCGATTATATTATGGGAATATCATTTCCAAGAAATGACATATCATCATTATTTTACAAGATATTTACTGTCAGTGCGCTCCCACTAACCTCCTTATATACACAAGAATCATCTACGTTTTGAATCAAATCATATACCATTATGATTACATCAAAACGCTAGTTCCAAGAACTCTATGCTTGCTTTAATCCATCCATGGATCGTATAACCTGCAAACCTTGTTTGCTAGTTTTGGTACTACAAAACCGACAGGATGTTGTAAACATCCTCCAAAAGGTTTCCGTTAAGGAAAGTGATTTTGACGTTCAGCTGCCATATTTCATGAATGAAACATGCAGCATCAGCAAGCATTATCCAAATAGATTTACCATGGCAAAAAGTAAAGGGTTTCGTCGTAATCAACACAATGTTGATAACGATACATTTTCGCTACAAGCCTAGCTTAGTACGTTTGTATGTTGCCTTCCATGTATGTCTTCCTTGAAGACTTATATAGTACCAATAGGCACAATGCCTTGCAGTACTACAACTAGTGTCCAAACATAGTTGGTATACGTGGGATCCATATCGGACTTTATAGCACTTTGCCATAATAGGGAGTCGATACCTTGTATTACTTCCTCATACGTAGTCAGTTCGTCTTCCTCAAAAGATTGACATCTTTAAGAGGTGAGATCAGAAACCCATACCCCAGGTTGTTTTCCGACTCTTTCTGACTTACGCGGTTCTTGTGTATTCGAAGATTATTGGTATAGTTTCATCCTTGATGAACTATTTGTGTTCCATTAAAATTCGGTGCCGGGAACAGTATTACTCTGATTTTCATCGAGTTTTACTTTCCTCCCACTTATCACTGCATATAGGTATTCCTCTTAGGAAGACCGCATGGCGAGCAACAATTACATTGTTCTCTTGTGAGATGTTTAAGTATTATACTTAGGTTTCCCTAGGATAACCTACAACTTAGGCACTTATTGTTGGGGTTGGTGCTCATAGCGCCAATTCTCGGTTGTATTTCTTTTGAATACTTCTGTAAAACATTATTATTATGAATAATATATGCAGTTTCTATAATATAATCTATCTTTTTATATGGTAAAGACGTAATGACCTTAGAATGATTAGTCATGGTACTGTTGCAAAAGCGTCGCAACTGACATTGAGTAGTATCATGATGTTGTCATTCTCAGACTGTTCCTGGTCAAGGTTTAAACTAATTAGTCAATATAGTAAACCCGTTGAGACCAGTACATGTCGTATACTGGAATATATGATTCCAATGGTTTCTCAAAGAACCATTAGTCTTGGAGACTAGTATAGACGTGTATGTGTTTATAGCGGATAAACACTGAACGACTCACCGAAGATTCTTAATGGATGGTACACCAGCGTCAATAAGAATCTTCTCGGGTTGAGTAGCACTTGTTATTCATAGACTTGAGATGCCATTGTGGGCACATGAGATATCTTCTACACTTAGATGGCAGTCACGTCACCGATCTATTTAGATCAGACCTCCGCCTGTTCGTTGGGTGTAGATAGATCCTCAAGGTGTCCTATGTATATCAAGATAGGATCCGTCAGTTCTGTGTACCAGAGCATAGGTAGTCCATATGATTAGCAATCAGATAAAATCATGGGCCCGTGGTAAAGTTTAGAAGCTAGTTCTAAACATTCTTTTAGAGATTGCTAATAGAATAGTCGACTGGATAATCCTCATAGAGATTTGACGTTTACATCTATATCTCTGGGATTTATCCGGATACCTGTGAAGGAGGAATTATACATTTGCCATGACCTCGACCTGTATGGTTCAGCGAGATTATCCGTGATCGTAATAATTTACGGGTGGATAAATTATGGACACGAAATTTGATTGCGTGACGGATATACTTGAATCTAGAGAGTCTTAATAATGAAATATACTCGTAGAGCACTAGAGCAACAAATATAAATAATGTTGATTATTTATAAAGTCGTTTAAAGGTTAAACGCAAAATACATGCTAAAGGGACCCGATAGTCATTTGATTAATTATTGTGTATTTACATTTAATACTTGATTAATTTAAATACACATTAATTAATAGTCAAATTAAGATATTTGACTAATATCCTAAATGAATATATGTATTTGATATTTAATGTAAATATAATACATATGTTTAATATATATTTGTATTTAATTAATTAATTAATTATTTAATTGTTAAATGATTAAATTAATTAAAATATAAATATCTTAACATTTGGATATTTGGTTTAAATGATTAAGTTGCCTTTGTTGACTTAATATAAATATCTATAAAGTGTTATTTAGATATTTAATCAAGTTGATCAAATTTATGTTAAATGAAAATGAAATTAATATTCTTGTATTTGGCTTGGCCAAATTCGGCCAAGGCTAAAGTGTAACAAGTATATATTGTTTTCATTTCATTTCATTTTCTAACCTAATACACTTTTACAAGAACTCCATTAAAAGAAAACTAAAGAAGCTTGTGAAGAAGAAAAGAAAAAAACCAAAGAAAGGCTTGGATTTAGTAAGTTTTCTCAACTTACTATTAGATAAGAAAATGTTCCTTATGATCTAGGCTACATCTTGTGATGTTCTTAAGTTATTATTTTCTTTATTCTTTGAGTTTTTGATGAATGGAAGTTTGGTGGAAGTGTTGAGCATGTGTAATGATGGAAGCTTGTGACTAGTGTAGTTGTAAGCATTCTTTTAAGGTTTTGGAAACCTTGTTGCTAATATAGATTTGATCTTGAGTTGTTTCATTGTGTTGAGACTTTGATTGGATGGAATAATGATGATTAAAGTAATTGATTTAAACTATTTGGTGTAATTTGTTCAATTTGAAGAAATTGAAAAATTAGGGTTCATGACCAATTCCAAATTTGGGGCTTTTCATTTATGTTGTGTATTTGGATGTGTATATGATGCATATAAAGTTTCATGTTGATTGGATTACATCTTGATGTGTTTTGATGCATGAAATGACAAAATGCACAAACCCCCCCTAATGGAGGCTCTCGGCCAACTGAGGGAAATTTGGGGATTTTGGTTACCTTGGTGTTTTAATGTTTTGAACATGCTAAGTTCATCTTAGAAATGATTTAGAATCATTCAAAATTGATTTAATCAATTTCGGACTAAAATTGACAAAAAATACCAAGTAAGGGTAATTCGGTAAATTCACTTAAATATGATTTATTGAATTTTATTTTAATAATTTGATTATTGGATAATTAAATAAATATGTTTATTTAATTAATCCGAGAAAAATTTTTGAAATCGGAAAATCTGATTTTTCCACCGCTTCCGCTGCGTTACCGGATTTAGCCCCTAAAAAACCTTACAATTATCCGATTTTGGTTTTAGTTTGGTATCATCCAAACATATGCTCAGCATTCCTAAATCTTCAGGAATGAGAAACCTGGTTTCTTTCCTGTTCATATCTAATATGAATTCTGTCAAACAGATTTTTATGGAACCTTATTCAAAATAAGTTATGCACTGTATATGCGTATCCGCTGAAGGAATAGTAGCTCAGAGTGACTCATGATTAACCTTATCATGTCCAACAAAATTTGGTTTTTCCGTTCAGACACACCGTCAAACTGACGTGTTCCGAGAGGAATCCTCATTGAAAGAATACTATACTCTTTCAAGTATACGAGAAACTTATTGCTTAAGTATTCTCATCATGGTCTAACCGTGATGATTTAATACTTTAGCCGATCTGTTTGTCTATTTCGTATCGAAACTGAAAAAGTTTCCGATTTGTGTTTCAAAAGAGACACATAACCATAACGCGATGCCACATCCCTAAAGGTCACAAAACATTCATATCCACCTCTAGCCTAGCTAGATATGGGCCCACTTACTTCACTATGAATAAGGGCTAACAGATCGGTGGCATTAACACTTTTACCAAGTAAATAGTGTTTTAGGCACTTTGCCCAATAAACTAGATTCGTAGACATTATTTGAATGGAATCAAATATGTCCTAGTATCCAATCTTCGAAAGTGTGGATATACGAGTCTTGTTTAATTGTGTCCCAGACATCAATGCCTTGTCAAAGTTTCTTCTGATCAAATCAGTTTGAGCTATTTGTTTGTCGTATTAGATGTTTGAGATTTATTTCTATTCAAAATATAAATATTGTTTTTCACATCTAATGTGTTTATCTCAATATCATCTTTATATACTGAAACACTTTAGTGTTCTAAAATATAAAGGTATACCTGCAACGGGTTAAACCATGATATAGAGATAATGTATCTTGTCAAACTAGTTACATTACAACAGTTTCCTAATTTAAGTACACACCCGAAGGGTAGTTCCTAAACTTAGGTTTCTACGGTTAAAACAGTGACTTTCGTCCCGTTTTCAATTCGCAGATTAATCTCAACTAAAGTCAGTATCCTGCTCATAGCAGATTCTACACATTAATACATATTTATGTACCACACTAAGTATCTAAAATCCAATTTTAATACTAGTAGTGAACATATTTATGACAATCATATTTGAAGTCAGAGCCTTGCATGTTCTTCAATTCCTTCATGTCTGCCTTGTCCATACGGCAGTCACGCTTCTGTGTCCCAGTTTGCCACAATTTAGGCAGACATTTTGGGATATGTCCTTTGTCTTCCCAGAAGATTATAATGATTTTGCATTTGCCCTTTTCCACACCCCAGAAGCCTTTGGCCAAGCCTTGGCATTCCGGAATGTCGAAGTGAGATGCGCCTTGCGCTTCTTGCCTAAATGCAAACTTTGGCTTTGTCTCCTTGAGAATAGCCATTAACTCTCCAAGAGTTTACTATTGCAATTTAGTACTTCAAAGATCTAAGAATAGATCTATGAAGATCCTTCAATTTCAATATCATACTTTAAGGATCTAATCCTTAGTTCTGATTAAGAAATTAAGGAGTCTATTCGGCAAGCTTAATGGATTAAGCACTAAAGTTATCATCACATGAATATTCCAAATATCATGCTCTACTATTTGCTTAACTCATGGCTTAGGCCTAATATATTATTTTATCAAATAAAGTAACTTATTAGTTTACAGGACCATCATGAAATTATTTATACCCAATTTGAAAATTAAAGTCGTTTAAATACATTTTCACCCAGGATTATGTTTTAAACACTAATCTTTCAATTATCTTGATTCTAATAGTCCAACTATTTAATCAACGATTTAGGTACAATTTATTATAATGATTACTATAGTCCAACTATATAATCAACTATAATTTATTGGTTAAATTCAATTACATTGATTACTATAATCCAATTATAAAATCAACTATAAATGATCAATTAAATTCAAATATATTGATTACTATAATCCAATTATATTATCAACTATAAATGAATAGTTTGAATACAATCCAACTGTTTTATTAAAACAACATTAAATATTAGTCCAACTAATATATAATTTATATTGACGAAAAATGATATGTGGATGGATACTCAACACATTGATCCTAGATCAAATCTCTCTATTTCCTCTCTCCCGCCAGCACAAGTATTTACTTCTACCCGTTATATAACACTTCTAAATAAACCTCATTTACATTGAGGGGAATAGGTGAGAAGAGAAATACAATGAGAAAAGAGGTAATAGGCTGGACACGCAGGTCCAATTAATAAATTCTAAATTTATTACAACAATTTCCAAAATTGCCCCACCCATCTAATATCCATCCGATATACATTATTCATGCATCACAACCATGTATTCACACAAGCATGTTATCAATCAATCTAATCCAATTAATTAATCTGATAATTAATGACCATCCAATGTTCAAACAACGATTTGATTTTGCGCGAGTCAAACTCGTTTTACGAATAAGTACTCAAAGTACGAATTATTGAATTAAATTAAACTACAACAGTAAATCCACCAAATTAAATATTACACTTTATTAACGAACATTTACGACTTAAATTCCAAATTTAATCGTTACAGGTCTCAAAGCCCGATTAACATCCAATGTTAATTTAATTAAAGTCTAATGGGCTTTCAATTAATTTCTTAAGGCGTGGACTTTTGGTCAACTTGGGTCAAACCCAATAACCAAAGCCCAATCAAAGAATAACCCCATAAGCCTAGAAATCAATTTATGCCCATTAGGCCCAATTAAATAATTTAGGTCCATTAGTCGCATTTGGACTTTATGGAAACGGTTTTGGGCCCAATTGGATCCAACCAATTTAGCCTAAACCTTACTTGGTACAACCAAGCCCAATTAGCCCATTTACAACATTTCAAGCCCAAATCCAATTTAAGCCCATTTAAATAAACTACAAAAATTCCAAATTTCATATTTAATTAAACAAAGTGTAATTCCATAATTAATCACCCAAATCAATATTTCCAAAACACCAATTAGCCTAATTAATCATGCTCATTAACAACAAAACATGTCCAACACATTTTATCAAAAATCAAACCCAATTCATGCTACACAAGTCTCGACAATGTGGGGTTTTTAATGTCCAATTCGAATTCAATCCAATTAAATCCAATTCAACATTAAATCAATATTTCCAACATGATTCCAACTCATCCAATGAATCAAAAATCAAAAAATCCAAGACATTAGGGCAAGTAGTGTATTCGGCCAAGCCTCACTTTTTGGGGAAAATTGTTCCAAACCAATTTTCATGAAATTGATCCAATCAAACTTCAATTCAACATCATTTAAGCATACTTAATCATCCAATTTCATCAAATCATGCTCAAACACATTTTACCCAATTTTAACCCTAAAATATTTTCATGTTCAACCTTGCTCTGATACCATTGTTGGAATTTTCTAAGCATCCCAAGATGATATCAAGCAATGAAAATAACATGTGAATACACGAGGAAGTTGTGGAATACTTACATCGATCGGTTGAGGCGATGCGGTGAAGAACAAAACTTTTCTCTCTTCCATGGTGCTCCAAGACTCACGGCAGTGGCATAAAAACAGTCCTCCATTTTCGGCTTTGGATCATCTTCCAAACTCCAAGCTTTCGTGATGTGATTCCATGCTCACGTGTGCGGTTTCCCTATCACATTCACAAGGCTCCATTGTGTGATAGCACTCTTGATTTTTGCCACAAAAATCACTCTTGCTTCTCTTTGGTGCTCTCTGTCAAACCAGAAAACAGAAGAGGAAGCAGCAGCCCCTTGGGCGTGAATGGGAGAGAAGAGAGTGCGAGAGTGTGTTCTGAGTGGGGAAGAATTGTGTATCTAATACACCTTATTGATTTTAAAAAAATCAATTAATTCATTTACCAAAAATTGCTTTCAAAAGTCAAACCATTAAAGCTTTGCCAACCACTTCCATCAACTATTCACATCACTCAATCAATCAAGTGACAAGTTGTCATATCACTCAAAGTGACTAATGATTTGACGCTTGATGTGACTAGCGATTTGACGTTTGATGTGACTTGCCGGCCACACTTAAGTTCGCAATGCGAGTGCGCTCGCAAACACTCCCGGGCTCGGGTTCGCTAATTCCAAATTAACGAATTTTCCGTTGCGACGCAATTAAATAATTATGCCTAGCAAAATCATTATTCACGTCGCCAATAAATTAATTCTAAATTAACTTGTTCGCCCGAATTAAAATCTAATTTCAATTCCGCGTCGAAATCCAATTTCATATAATATATCAAATATATTATTTTATCGATTAATTCCAAATTAATCGTTATCTCTCTTTAATTAATATTTTATCCAAGATAAAATATCTCCGTAATTAATCCTAGATTAATTTTCTCTTCATCATAATTAATCCCAGATTAATAATGTGCGAGTCATACGTCATCGGTGAATCTTCGGGAAGCGACCCATGAGATCCTCGGATATGTTGGCAGTAAATTCGGTCGTCGGACTATCCGAACACGTAAGTACCTCGTACTACGTTTGTACCGATTTACAAGACAATGTTGGCTTCTAGCAAAGCGCCATGCCTACCCAATTCTCCAGAAATATCCTTACAGGAATATGTGATCTATATAAGGCGTAATATATATAGTATTGCTTATTTCAATCCAGTATCGGATGTCACGTGCAAGGCCTGGGGCTAGAAATGTGTCTGCCCCGAATGAAGCACATATTGGATCTCTGGTAACTAGTCTCTATAATAAGATAAACATGACCTAGTCATTTTATCCCGATAGCTGCATCATATAAGAGAATGAGTTCCGTATCCTACGTGACCATCATCTCCACTATGACTGGAGTGATACTTCAGTCTTGACATCACACCCAACACACTACGATTCTCAATATACCAAGCAGAGGCGTACACAGAACCTGTTAAAGCCCTGGACGACCTAAAACCAAATTATATTGATTGTCGCAAGTATTAGTGGTGCAAGTCTCAGGTTAAAACCAAATACACCTACCCTGATTTCGGACTTCCATAGACAAATAGTCATACTACCAATGGAATTCCGAGGGGTCTATCTAGAGCGAAGCTGTTTCCCGTACCATCGGTAAAACAGAACCTCCTACTACACTCGCTGAGTATCATATACCCAAATATATGAGAACTATGATGTTATGCCCTCACAACGCGCACAAGTGTAATACTAGTCTTGTACGCATTATCAATGTCCAATCTCGATAATACTCTGACTAGGGATATTTAATGATTAATCCTTCGTGGATTGATACTGTCTCATATCATCTCAATCCAGGAACTAATCATAAGGACCTCCTATCATTTATACATCTTGGTGATCTGATCATTAATGATAAGAGAGCAATCTCCTTTGTCACATAGTTAATTTGTACAGCAACACCATGATCTGTACAAGTAGTGACGCTATGGGTCATAACTGTCCAACAGTATGCAAACTTAGATATAGGTTATTCTTGTGTATATATGTTGCGTAGACTTGGTTAGATTATTGCACAAATCCTTTCATTACAAGTAGCATAAGTTAGGGACCATTCCAAACCTAATGGTTTGAGGTCTTCCATTGCGAGGGGTGAGCACGGCCTTAAATCATTTCCCAGTTCACACTGGGTGGCGACTCCATTTTATTTCTCCGGTTTAGTTCCCCTGCGGGCTACTCCGTACTCCCGACCGAGCCGCGAGCCTGGAATAGCGTCGCCAATTTCTGTGTCATACAGTCTGGCGACTCCACTGGGAATAGAGAATCGGCCTCGAAATAATGTCTTGTAATGTTTGTTATTTATGCTTTAGTTAACCGTGTCTACCATGGGTTGAAGGGGGTTTAATCAAATGCACTATTAGGGCTAGGTAATGGTTTGGTGTCTTCCTTCATTCACTACCTTTCTATAAGGAAAAGCTGTGAAGGCACATAGATAATCATTTACTCGAAGCTTACCATGATGGACTAATTTGGAGGACCTATTGTTTATTCTTGTAACCAAGGCGATAAGATTCTAAGAGGCCTGGGTATTTAAGAGAGCTCGCTCCACCCTCCCTCTGGGGAATCTAAAATAGGAAATCCATTTGACAGTCAGTCACACATCATAACTCGTTGGCACGTACCTTAGCGTATAAAAAAGGTGCGCTCACTTGGTCGCTCGAACCGTTGAGTGGGGAGTCCTAGTTGTGGGCAATCTTTCACCGGCGGGAGCCTTTGTCTATACCCCTATAAACCCGCATATGAACTATAGTTGTATGACCAATAGAGACTATCCATTTATGCCTATGTTTAGGACTATCGTCATTTGGATTCAGTAGGACCTTTCGTCATTAGTTGTGAACTTATTGGGCCATTTAAACTGGGACAAGTTTGTGTCTTATGACAATTGGGCAAAAGCTTCTAAAATACTAATGGGCCACTTTTTGTTTGGGCCCAGTATCATTTAAAGTTATTTAGTCACGTTATCGCGAAAGTGTAAACCTGTTGGGCCTCTTTCAACTGGGACAAGTTTTCACCTCGTAATAGTATGATTGAATGCTTTAAAATGATAATGGGCTGACTTATATATTCCATGCATCGCACGCATACATGCTAACATGCGGTTTTAAAAGACACCATAGATACCCGTTGGGTTAGGGAAGAGTGAAGACTCGTCAAAAGGCCGTTAGTGAACATGAGCGAATCAGTTAACGAGGGATCCCGTTGGGTTACCGAGCAGTTGCAAGCTTTGACCACCACTGTGGCCAGTATGGCTGTGCCCCACGCTGGGGGAGGCTCTGAGAATGAGAGGCGTGAGGACCCTCCGAACAGATTGAGTGATGATATATCTGTCTTGATGATGACATGGCTGAGTATGCAGCGGGAAGGGTGACCAGGTCTCAGGCTGAATTGCAGAAACTCCGAGATCAAGTAGATTCAGTTACCCGCAAGATGAGGGGTAAGCATGAAGATTTGCTGGACTATGAGGCAATGACTTTTAAGGAACAGCTGCCGGCTCAGTTCAAGATGTCTGACATAGCCAAGTTCAACGGGAACGGGGATCCGAGGGTCCATCTCCGACAGTATGTTTCTGTGATGAGTTCAGTGGGTTTGTCGAAGCGTCAGGATCAGAAGATGTTCAGGATGTCACTTGAGGGGGCACCCGTGGTATGGTATCACGGTCTTGAGAGGAAAGTCAAAGATGATTGGAGGGCACTGGCGGAGGCCTTTCTGAATCAATATGTCACGGATTTGGAGATCGACTTGTCGCTGCGCGACTTGGAGAATACCAAACAGAAGCCGGAGGAGAGCTTCAAGGATTATGTGGACCACTGGAGAAGCTAACTTTTGAAAATGCAGACTCGGCCTTCGGAGAATGATCAGATCAAAATGATCATCAAGGGCACCAATCCCTCTATTTATGGCAAGTTGAGGAGGATGACATCTATGATTACAGATTTTCGATATTTGAGGGAGACTGTTATGGACATTGAGGAAGAAGCAAGCAGAAAGGACATGATAGCCATTCAGAAGTTAGCTTCTCAGTATGTGGGTTTGAAGGGAGAACTCTACAAGAGACAGACGAATGGCATCCAACTAAAGTGCTTAAGAAAGGATGAGGCTCAGAAAGTAATGTAAGAAGTACATGCCGAAGTATGTGGACCGCACATTAACAGATTGAACTTGTCTCGCAAGATAGTAATACAAGGTTTTTACTGGTCGACCATGGAAGCTGACTGCGCGAAGCTGGTAAATCATTGTCACAATTGTCAAGCGCACGGTAACTTGAATTATTTGCCGCACACAGAGTTGCATGGGCTATCAGAGCCGTGGCCTTTCTTAGCACGTGGAATTGACATGATCGGGGAAACTCGACCATAGGCATCGAATGGACATCACTCATAGTAGTGGCAGTAGACTACTTTCAAAATGGGTGGAAGCCGAGTCGTTTCACAACGTTACAACAAAGCAGATGGCGAAGTTCATAGCCTAGAACCTCATTTGTCGATACGGAATGCCGCATCACGTAGTAACGGACAACATAGTCCAATTTAAAGGAGAAATGAAGGCAATGCTACAGAGGTACGGGATAGGACATCACAAGTCATCACCTTACAGTCCGCAAGCAAATGGGGCGGTCGAGGCAGCCAATAAGACAATAAAGATGATGTTAGCCAAAATGACGGAGAACTATAAAGATTGGGCTGACAAGTTACCATACGCCCTGTGGGGGTACAGAACTTCTATGAGAACATCAACAGGAGCCACGCCTTACTCTTTGGTCTATGGCATGGAAGCAGTATTGCCAGTGGAAGTTGAGATACAGTCTATGCGAGTATAGCAGAAGCAGAGTTACCTGAGTAAGAATGGACCTCGCACAGATTCGAACAGTTAACATTACTGGATGAAAAGAGAATGAAGTCTTTATGTCATATGCAGTTATACCAGAAAAGGTTGGCTCGAGCATTCAACAAGAAGGTGCGTCCTAATAAGATCAGAAATGGTGATCTGGTGCTTAAGCAGTCGAAGCCGTCGATGACAGACCCGAGAGGGAAGTTCAGACCTAACTGGGAATGATCCTACATAGTACAGAAAGTAATTGGAAATGGGGCAGTGAGACTGTCAGATTTGGAAGGAAATGAGTTCACCGAGCCGATCAACGTGGACATATTGAAGTAGTATTTTACCTAAGGAATAGAAGACCGAGCGATCACCAAGAGGACTGGCGGAAGACCTAACCCAACTGAATAGAAAATTCATTCATGCATGCCTGCATACACGTAACATATTTGCATTCTTTTTGTGTTTGTTCTGTTGTGTAATCACAGGTTTCAAAGAAGAAAAAGAGAAAACGGCAAAGGCAAGCCAACCAGAAGCAGCAACAGTACAGTGTCATCGGTTTTAGTAATGAATCACGGGGTTGAGGCCCACATCAGTTTCAAGAATGAATCAGTATCAATTTCGAGAATGAATCCTAGGGTTGAGGCCCACATCAGTATCGGTTTCGGGGATGAATCCCAGGGTTGAGGCTCATATCAGTATCAGTCGGGAATGAATCCCAGGGTTGTGGCCCACATCAGTATATGTTTTTGAGAATGGATCCAAGGGGGGCAAAGCCCACATTATCAGCGGTTGAAAGGAAGAATTCCAGTCGAGTGGAAAAAAAAAAAGAGAAAAAAGTCTTTGATGGTTAGGCATATGTTTGGTGATGACATTGTTTGCTGTAGGGTGAAACCATAGAAACGATAAGTACGTGATGTGCTCTCATCCGGTATTCTGAGTCGTTGATCTCGGCTACACTCCCGAACACTTGATTACGGGATCTTAGCAGTAAAAGCCTGAGTAGTCGGCGAGATGAAAAGTGGAAGAGATGACGGATCGGTGAATGACCGTTTGCTTAGATGTCCATCCTGATTTACTTGTGTTACGATACGAGATATGGTTGGAAACGAAGAAAAAGTCTATGAAGAGGAAAAATAAACCACCTATAACCAATAAGCGTGAAGCTACCCATGGGCGAGTATTTGGACCACCATGAGGAGAAATGCTACCTTAATGGGTAGGCGTGTTGAAAAAAAATGAAAAAAAAAATGAAAAAAATGAAAAGAAAAAAGATGAAGAGACGAAAGAAAAGAAGAAGAAAACCATATCATGTTGAGTACAAAGAAGTACTTGAAGAGTATGATCCAAACATCTAGGTTGGTTAGACCCATTGATCCAATTCTCCGAGACAAAATCATTGAGTTGGCTTACTTAAGGATTAAGCTGCGAAAGAACCTTGGCACACACACACTTGGAGTCTAGTTCAGATCACTCATTCAGACGGTTGGATTTGAGTGTATCAAGTGTTGGACAATTATGACCCATAGCGTCACTATTTGTACAGATCACGGTGTTGTTGTACAAATTAACTATGTGAAAAAGGAGATTGCTCTCTTATCATTTGTGATTAGATCACCAAGATGTATAAATGATAGAAGGTCCACATGATTAGTTCCTGGATTGAGAATGATATGAGACAGTATCAGTCCACGAAGGATTAATCATTAAATATCCATAGTCAGAGTATTATCGAGATTGGACATCGATAAATGCGTAAAAGACTAGTATTACACTTGTGCGCGTTGTGAGGGCACAACGTCATAGTTCTCATATATTTGGGTATAAGATACTCATGTAAGTGTAATATGAGGTTGTGCTTTACCGATGGTACGGGAAACAGCTTCTCTCTGGATAGACCCCCTCAGATTTCCATTGGTAGTATGACTATGTGTCTATGGAAGTCCGAAATCAGGGTAGGTGTATTGTGTCTTAACTTGAGACTTGCACCACTAATACTTGCGACAATCAATATACTTTGGTTTTGTCGTCCAGGGCTTAAACCGGTCTCTTTTTACGCCTCTTCTGGGTATATCGAGAATCGTAGTGTGTTGGGTGTGATGTCGAGATGGAAGTATCACTCCAGTCATAGTGGAGATGATTGTCACGTAGGATACGTAACTCGTTCTCTTATATGCTCGAGCTATCGGGATATTATGACTAGGTCATGTTTATCCGATTATAGAGACTAGTTACCAGAGATCCAATATGTGCTTCGTACGGGGCAGACACAATTCCAGCCCAGGCCTAGCACGTGACATCCAATACTGGATCGACATAAACAATACTATGTATACTACGCCTGATATAGATCCTATATTCCTGTAAGGATATTTCTGGAGAATTGGGTAGGCATGGCGCTTTGCTAGAAGCCAACCTTGTCTTGTAAATCGGTACAAACGTAGTACTAGGTACTGACGTGTTCGGATAGTCCGACGACCGTATTTACTGCCAACATATCCGAGGATCTCATGGGTCGCTTCCCGAAGATTCACCGATGACGTATGACTCGCACTTTTAATTAATCTGGGATTAATTAGATGAGAGAGAAAATTAATCTGGGATAATTACAGATATATTTTATCTGGGATAAAATATCACTTAAAGAGAGATAACGATTAATTTGGAATTAATCGATAAAATAATATATTCGATATATTATACGAAATTGGATTTCGATGCGGAATTAAAATTAGATTTTAATTCGGGCGAACGAATTAATTTAGAATTAATTCGTTAGCGACGTGAATAGTAATTATGCTAGGCATGATTATTTAATGAAATTAGATTTAATTACATCGCAACGGAAAATTCATTAATTTGGAATTAACGAACCCGAGCCCAGGATTATTTGCGAGCGCATTCGCATTTCGAATTCGAGTGCGGCACGCAAGTCAAATCAAGTGTCATATCGCTAGTCGCATCAAGCGTCAAATCACATGTCACTTTGAGTAATGTGACACTTGATTGATTGATGTGATTGATTGAGTTGTTTGGTTGGTGTATGAGTGTGGAACACTCAAGGTTGTTGGATTTCATTAGTTTGACTTTTGAAAGCAAAAAGTGTATATGATTTTGATAAAAATCAATTACCAATTTTTAAGACAATAACCTAATACACAATAACTTTTCTCTCTCTCAAATTTTCATCTCTCTCTCACGCCCATAAGGGCCATCTTTCTTCTGGTTTGGCAGTGAACTGTCGAGAGCCAAGAAGGAGATATAGAAGCAAAGTGTTTGATTTTTGTGGCAAAAATCAAGAGATCTAGAACTCCGAGAGACATGCGAAGGTGATAGGGAAGTCCACCTATGAGCTTGGAATCGTTTGACGAAGTTTGGAGCTTGATGGAGGTCACCCAAAGCCGAATCCATGGAGGCCAAAAATAGCCACTGCCGTGAGCAGTCCAGTGTGCATAAATCAATTTTTGTTGCCTCGCGCGTCGTTCAACCGTTCGATGTGAGTATTCCGCAACTCCCTCGATGTATTCACACATGTGTTTATGCTTTATAATCGATCCTTGGGGCCCTAGAAACTCCAACAATGGTATCAGAGCGATTGAAAAGCATGAAATTTGATTAGGGCTTAAAATTTGGGTAAAATGTTTTTGAGCATTATTTAATGAAATTGGATGAATTAGTATGCTTAAATGTGTTTTTAATTGATTATTGATTGGATCAATTTGATCAAATGTTGTTTGGAAAAAATTTGCCCAAAATCTTAGCTTGGCCGAGAGACATAGCCCTAAATGTCTTGGTGAATTTTGATTTTTTGATTCATTGGGTGAGTTAGAATCATGTTGGGGATATTGATTTAATGTTTAATTGGATTCAATTGGATTGGATTAAAAATTGGACATAATTTCCCCACAAAGCCGAGAGTTGATAAGCATGAATGGGTTTGATTTTTGTTAAATTGTGTTAGACATGATTTAATGATGATAAGCATGATTAATTAGACTAATTTGATATTTTGGAAATATTGATTTGGGTGATTAGTAATGCTATACACTTTGGTAATTAAATTGGGAATTTGTAATTTGTAATTTAATTAAATTGGGCTTAAAATTGGATTTGGGCTTAAACGTTGTTATTGGGCTTATTGGGCTTGGTTGTACTAAGTTGGGTTTAGGCTAAATTGGTTGGATCCAATTAGGCCCAAAACCGCATCCATAAAGCCTAAATGTGACTAATAGACCTTTAAAGTTTAATTGGGCCTAATGGGCCTAAATTGATTTCTGGGCTTATGGGGTAACTCCCGGATTGGACTTTGGTTATTGGGTTTAACCCGAGTTGACCAAACGTCCACGCCTTAAAGAAATTAATTAAAAGCCCATTGGACTTTAATTAAATTAATATTGGATATTAATCGGGCTTTGAGACCCGTAACGATTAAATTTGGAATTTAAATCGTAAAAGGTTTATTAATAAAGTGTAGTATTTAATTTGGAATTAAATAAAGTTTATTAATAAAGTGTAGTATTTAATTTAAACCCTCGCTAAATATTAAGCGTTTTGCCTTCCATTGAGTGATTCTTACTCAAGATCTTAGACTGGCATTGGCTTGTTGGCCAAAGTCAAGGCCTTTGTCCGTCGATGATGTGTTTGAATCACGAGAGCTTTGTTCCATATTGGTGTCTTGTCCAAGTTGTGGTTTGTTGGCCAAAGTCAAGACCACTTCTTGTCCATCGACATTGATTACGAAGCTTTCCATGGTCAATGGGTTCCGCTTGACTGGGATCACTAAGTTTGTTGTGCCAAAGCCAAGGCTTAGTTGATTCAGAGGAAAAAGGTTAGGTAATATATTGGATATATTGTCATATATAAGATATATGTTTCGGACTTGGATGTCCCCCTACTGGATCTAGGAATTGGATTGGATCCAATTGATCTTAGAGATCTACCTAGTTAATTATCATACAATTTGTTGGCCAAAGTCAAGATTGTGTGATATTTAACGGGATCCTAGCCCGCTAGGAAACACGGTTTCCCGAGTACTCGACAGAGGGTTAGAGGCTCGCCGAAAATAGTGGGAGGCAAGAATTGAATTTAAATATTCGTTTAATTACTTGCCATACGCGCGCGCTCAAATAAATATCATTCGTCAAATAAATTAAATGTTAGTTGGACTAATATTTAAATTGTTGTTTTAATAATAGTTGGACTATATTCAAACAAATAAATTATAGTTGATTAAATAGTTGGACTATAATAATCATTATAATAAATAGTACAAATCATTGATTAAATAGTTGGACTATTAGAATCAAGATAAAATTGAAAGATTGACATTTAAAACATAATCCTAGGGAAAATGTATTTAAATGGTCTAATTTTCAAATTGGGAATGAAATTTCAGGATGGTCCTGTAAATTAATAAGTTACTTCATTTGATAAAATAACATATTAAGCCTAAGCCCGGAGTTAAGCAAATAATAGAGCATAATCTTTGGAAGATTTATGTGATGATAACTTTAGTGCTTAATCCATTAAGCTTGTCGCAATAGACTCCTTAATTTCTGAATCAGAACTAAGGATTAGATCCTTAAAGTATGATAAAGAAATTGAAGGATCTTCAAAGAATATATCCTTAGAATCTTAGAAGTACTAAATTGCAATTAATAACTCTTGGAGAGTTAATGACTATTCTCAAGGAGACAAAGTCAAAATTTGCAATAAGGCAAGAAGCGCAAGGCGCACTTTACTTCGATATTCTAGAAAGCCATGGCTAGGCCAAAGGCTTCTGGGATGTTGAAATGGGCAAAGGCAAATCATTATAATCTTCTGAGAAGATAAGGACATATCCCAAAATGTCTACCTAAATTGTGGCAAACGGGATCGCGGAAGCTTGACTGCCGTTTGGACAAAGCAGACATGAAGGAATTGAAGAACGGGCAAGGCTCTGACTTCAAATATGTTTGTCATAAATATGTTCACTACTAGTATTAAAATTGGATTTTAGATACTTAGTGTGATACATAAATATATACTGTTGTTCAGAATCTGCTATAAGCAGGATACTGACTTCAGTTGAGATTTATCTGCGAATCGGAAATGGGACGAAAGTCGCTGTTTTAACCGTAGATACCTAACTTTAGGAACTACCCTCGGGTATGTACTTAAATTAGGAAACTGTTATAATGTAACTAGTTTGACTAGGAACATTATCTCTATATCAGTGTATAATTCGTTGTGGATGTACCTTTATATCCTAGAACACTAAAGTGTTTTATTTTATAAAGATGATATTGAGATATACACATTAGATGTGAATAACAGCATTTATATTTTGAATATAAATAAAATCTCAAACATATAACATGACAAACAAACAACTCAAATTGATTTGATCAGAAGAAACTAATTTGTGGCATTGTTGTTTGGGACACAATTAAACAAGACTCGTATATCCACACTTTTGAAGAGTGGGTACAAGGACTGATTTGATCCTATTCAAATAAAGTCTACGAATCTAGTTTATTGGGCAAAGTGCCTAAAACACTATTTACTTGGTAAAAGTGCAAATGCCACCGATCTGTTAGCCCTAATTCATAGTGAAGCAAGTGGGCCCATGTCTAGCTAGGCTAGAGGTGGATATGAATATTTCATGACCTTTACGGATGTGGCATCGCGTTATGGTTATGTGTTCTTTTGAAGACACAAATCGAAACTTTTAAAGTTTCGACACGAAATAGACAACAGATTGGCTAAAATTATTATACCGTTATGGTTAGACCGTAATGGAAAATACTTAAGAAATAAGTTTCTAATATACTTGAAAGAGTATAGTATTATTTCAATGAGGACTCCTCCCGGAACACGTCATTTTGACGGTGTGTCCGAACAGAGTAACCGAATATTCTTGGACATAATAAGGTTATTCATAAGTCGCTCTGAGCTACCATTTCCTTCAACGGATAAGCATAAACAGTGTAGAACTTATTTAGAATAAGGTTCCATAAAAAAAATTTTGTTTGACAGATATCATATTAGATATGAACAGGAAAAGAAAATGGGTTTCTCATTCCTGATTATTTGGGTATGCTGGGCATATGTTTGGATGATACCAAACTAAAACCCAAATTGGATAAGTGTCTAATTGTAGGTCATCCTAGGGATACCAAAGTATAGTACTTATACAACTCATAAGAGAACAATTTAATTGTTGCTCACCATGCGGTTTTCCTAAGAGGAATACCGATATGCAGTGGAAAGTGGGAGGATAGTAAGACTCGATGAAAATCGAGTAATACTAGTCTAGGCACAGATCCTTAATGGAACACATATAGTTCATCAAGGATGAAACTAGACCAGTAATCTTCGAATACACAAGAACCGCGTATGTCGAAGAGAATCAGAAAACAACCTGGGGTATGGGTTTCTGATCTCACCTCATAAAGATGTCTATCTTTTGAGGTATACCAACTAACTACATATGAGGAAGTGATACAAGGTATCGACTCCATATTATGACAAAGTGTCATGAGTCCGAAATGGATTCCATGTATATCAACTATGTTTAGATACTAGTTGATGTACCGCAAGACATTGTGCCTATTGGTACTTATAAGTCTTCAAGGAAGACATACATGGATGGAAACATACCAACGTATAAAGCTAGGCTTTTAGCTGAAAGGTATCGTTATCAACATTATGTTGATTCGATTCAACCTTTTACCTGTTGCCACGGTAAATCCATTTGGATAATGCTTGCTAATGCTGCATGTTTCATTTATGAAATATGTCAGCTGATGGGAAAATCGCTTTCCTGAAAAGGAAACCTTTTGGAGGATGTTTAAAATATCATGTCGATTTTGTCATACGAAAACTAGCAAACAAGGTTTGCAGGTTATTCGATCCATGTTTGGATTGAAGCAACATAGGTTCTTGGAATTATCGTTTTGATGTAATCATAATGGTGTATGATTTAATTCAAAACGAAATGATTCTTGTGTATATAAGGAGGTTAGTGGGAGCGCACTGACAGTGGCTGTCCTATAAATAATGATAATACATCATTTCTTGGAAATGATATTCCCATAAAAAATCGGTGAAAGCTTGGTTTTGAGAAAACTCTCCGAGAAATCGTACATTGAAAAATGTACGCGACCTGGTGTCTCATACGCTTTGAGCATATGAGTCACAAACAGGCCAATCCAAGTGATAGTCATTTGATTGATATTAGAGAACATACTTATTATCTTAGAGATCTAAGGATGCTATCTTAAACCATGGAGAAGGATAACTAGAAGTGACTGGGTACACTGCTGCAAGTTTCCCAACCGATAAAATGACTAAAAGTCGCAAACGGTACTATACAGTTTGAATAACGGCACAGTGAGCTGGAAATCTTCCAAGCAATATACTGTTATCGAATAAAAAACAAATGCGGGTTATTGCTGCAGCTGAGGCAGCAATAGAAGCCTTCTGGGACGATAATAAATCCTAATTGGATTAGGAATAGTTCTGTTAGCAGCTGAGCTAGGCTGCAGCACATGCTAAAGAATTAACGGTCTCATCAATGATCCAGATACATACTTTGATATTCATCTGATTCGTTCGGATCATACATCGTGGCGATGTGAAGATCGTATAAATCGCATCTGACGATAATCATGCAAATCCGCTGACGAAAACCTTTTCTCAGCAATTTGAGCCAATCGTACATAGTTCGGGTGTAAGAAACTCGAGTGACTGGCTATAGGCCAAGTGGGAGATTGTTGGACAATTATGACCCATAGCGTCACTATTTGTACAGATCACGGTGTTGTTGTACAAATTAACTATGTGGCAAAGGAGATTGCTCTCTTATCATTTGTGATTAGATCACCAAGATGTATAAATCATATGAGGTCCATATGATTAGTTCCTGGATTGAGAATGATATGAGACAGTATCAGTCCACGAAGGATTAATCATTAAATATCCCTAGTCAGAGTATTATCGAGATTGGACATCGATAAATGCGTAAAAGACTAGTATTACACTTGTGCGCGTTGTGAGGGCACAACGATATAGTTTTCATATATTTGGGTATATGATACTCATACAAGTGTAATAGGAGGTTGTGTTTTACCGATGGTACGGGAAACAGCTTCGCTCTGGATAGACCCCCTCGGAATTACATTGGTAGTATGACTATGTGTCTATGGAAGTCCGAAATCAGGGTAGGTGTATTTGGTCTTAACCTGAAACTTGCACCGCTAATACTTGCGACAATCAATATACTTTGGTTTTGGTCATCCAGGGCTTTAACCCGTTCTCTGTGTATGCCTCTTCTGGGTATATCGAGAATCGTAGTGTGTTGGGTGTGATGTCGAGATGGAAGTATCACTCCAGTCATAGTGGAGATGATGGTCACGTAGGATACGGAACTCGTTCTCTTATATGCTCGAGCTATCGGGATATTATGACTAGGTCTTGTTTATCCGATTATAGAGACTAGTTACCAGAGATCCGATATGTGCTTCATACGGGGCAGACACATTCCAGCCCAGGCCTAGCATGTGACATTCGATACTGGATCGACATACACAATACTATGTATACTACGCCTGATATAGATCCTATATTCCTGTGAGGATATTTCTGGAGAATTGGGTAGGCATGGCGCTTTGCTAGAAGCCAACCTTGCCTTGTAAATCGGTACAAACTTAGTACTAGGTACTTACGTGTTCGGATAGTCCGACGACCGTATTTACTGCCAATATATCCGGGGATCTCATGGGTCACTTCCCGAAGATTCACCGATGACGTATGACTCACACTTTTAATTAATCTGGGATTATTAGATGAGAGAGAAAATTAATCTGGGATTAATTACAGAGATATTTTATCTGGGATAAAATATCACTTAAAGAGAGATAACGATTAATTGGAATTAATCGATAAAATAATATATTCGATATATTATACGAAATTGGATTTCGACGCGGAATTAAAATTATATTTTAATTCGGGCGAATGAATTAATTAAGAATTAATCGTTAGCGACGTGAATAGTAATTATGCTAGGCATGATTATTTAATTAAATTAGATTTAATTACATCGCAACGGAAAATTCGTTAATTTGGAATTAACGAACCGCATTTCGAATTCGAGTGCGGCACGCAAGTCAAATCAAGCGTCAAATCGCTAGTCGCATCAAGCGTCAAATCACATGTCACTTTGAGTGATGTGACACTTGATTGATTGATGTGATTGATTGAGTTGTTTCGTTGGTGTATGAGTGTGGAACACTCAAGGTTGTTGGATTTCATTAGTTTGACTTTTGAAAGCAAAAAGTGTATATGATTTTGATAAAAATCAATTACCAATTTTTAAGACAATAACCTAATACACAAATAACTCTTATCTCTCTCAATTCTTCATCTCTCTCTAACACCCATAAGGGCCATCTTTCTTCTGGTTTGGCAGTGAACTGCCGAGAGCCAAGGAGGAGATAGGGAAGCAAAGTGTTTGATTTTTGTGGCAAAAATCAAGAGAGCTAGCACTCCGAGAGACATGCGAATGTGATAGGGAAGTCCACCCATGAGCTTAGAATCGTTTGACGAAGCTTGGAGCTTGATGGAGGTCACCCAAAGCTGAATCCATGAAGGCCAAAAATAGCCACTGCCATGAGCAGAAATCAATTTTTGTTGCCTCGCGCGTCGCTCAACCGATCGATGTGAGTATTCCGCAACTCCCTCGATGTATTCGCACATGTTCTTATGTTTTATAATCGATCCTTGGGGCCGTAGAAACTCCAACATCAAGTACTTTGAAGGTTCTCTAGTTTCGACACGAAGCATCCTTTGAGGACGAAAATATGTTTAGTTATAGGGATTATTTCGTGAAAGGCAGTATAGTATGTTGGCATGTAACATCACATCGAGAGATCTACCTTGACCTCTTGAAAGTAGCAAAGAACAGAAATATGAACCGAGACTGGGGGCGACCAGTCTCCCCTTTCTCATACAGCATGGTTCAGGAATGAACCATCACATCTGTAATGCCTCAGGGATGAGGTTCAGTATGTCGGGAATGGCATTTCGAGAATGGAGCACGGGTCAAGGCCCACACATCAGTTGCAGTTCCGGGATGCGTCCCAAGGTCGAGGCCCACATCAGTATCAGTTTTGGGGATGCGTCCTAGGGTCGAGTCCTACATCAGTATCGTTTTACGGATGAGTCCTAGGGTCGAGGCCCACATCAGTATCAGTTTTGGGGATGCGTCCCAGGGTCGAGGCCCACATCAGCAGCAGTTTTGGGATGCGTCCCGGGGTCGAGGCCCACATCAGTAGCAGTTTTGGGATGCGTCCCGAGATCGAGGCCCACACATCAGTAGTAGTTTTAGGATGCGTCCCAGGGTCGAGGCCCACATCAGCAGTAGTTTTTAGGATGCGTCCCAGGGTCGAGGTGTTGGACAATTATGACCGATAGCGTCACTATTTCTACAGATCATGGTGTTGTTGTACAAATTAAGTATGTGACAAATGAGATTGCACTCTTATCATTTGTGATTAGATCACCTAGATGTATAAATGATAGGAGGTCCATGTGATTTGTTCCTGGACGGAGAATGACATTAGACATTATCAGTCCACGAAGGATAAATCATTAAATATCCTTAGTCAGAGCATTGTCGAGATTGGACATCGATAAATGCGTAAAAGACTAGTATTAAACTTGTGCGCGTTGTGAGGGCACAACGGCATAGTTCTCATATATTTGGGTATAGGATACTCATGCAAGTGTAGTATGAGGTTGTGTTTTACCGATGGTATGGGAAACAGCTTCGCTCTGGATAGACCCCCTCGGAATTCCATTTGTAGTATGACTATGTGTCTATGGAAGTCCAAAATCAGGGTAGGTGTATTTGGTCTTAACCTGAGACTTGCACCGCTAATACTTGCGACAATCAATATACTTTCGTTGCGGTCGTCCAGGGCTTTAACATGTTCTGTGTACGCCAACACTGGGTATATTGAGAATCGTAGTGTGTTTGGTGTGATGTCAAGATGGAAGTGTCACTCGAGTCATATGGAGATGATGGTCACGTAGGATACGAGACTGGTTCTCTTAAATGCTGCAGCTATCGGGATAAAATGACAAGGTCAGGTTTATCCGATTATAGAGACTAGTTACCAGACATCTGACATGTGTTTCGTACGGGGCAGACACAATTCCAGCCCAGGCCTAGCACGTGATCATCCGATACTGGACAGAAATACGCAATACTACGTATACTACGCCTGATATAGATCCTTTATTCATGTAAAGATATTTCCGGAGAATTTGGTAGGCATGGCGCTTTGCTAGAGGCCAACCTTGTCTTGTAAATCGGTATAAACGTAGTACGAGGTACTTACGTGTTCGGATAGTCCGACGACCGAATTTACTGCCAACATATCTGGGGATCTCATGGGTCGCTTCCCAAAGATTCACCGATGACGTATGACTCGCACTCTAAATTAATCTGGGATTAATTAGATGAGAGGGAAAATTAATCTGGGATTAATTGCGGAGATATTATATCTGGGATAAAATATCAATTAAAGAGAGATAACGATTAATTTGGAATTAATCGATTAATTAATATATTTGATATATTAAACGAAATTGGATTTCGACGCGGAATTAAAATTAGATTTTAATTCGGGCGAATGAATTAATTTAGAATTAATTCGTTAGCGACGTGAATAGTGACTTCGCTAGGCATAATCATTTAATTACGACGCAACGGAAAATTCATTAATTTGGAATTAGCGAACCTGAGCCCGAGATTATTTGCGAGCGCATTCGCATTTCGAATTCTAGTGCGGCACGCAAGTCATATCAAGCGTCAAATCGTTAGTCGCATCTAGCGTCACATCAAGCGTCAAATCATGTCACTTTGAGTAATGTGATACTTGATTGATTGATGTGATTGATTGATGGTAGTTGTTGGAATGGTTGTTGAGCATTTACCATTTGACTTTTTGGAAGCCAAAAAATGGTAATTCATTTAATTATTTTTGGAAAAATATATAAGTGTATTAGATACACTTTTCAACCTAATCTAACACAATTCTCTCTTCCTCTCATCTCTCTCATCTCAAGCCCAAGGGCTCCAAATAGCTCATTGGTTTTGACAAAAAACGTGAGCAGTGGGAAGCACTAGAGTGTGATTTTGTGGCAAAATCAAAAGTGCAAGCACACTTACGAGACATGCGAAGGTGATAGGGAAGTCCACCCATGAGCCGAGAATCGTTTGACGAAGCTTGGAGCTCAAAAATTGAAGACAAATGGGCGAAACCGGTGAGCTTGGAGCTGTCACTGCCGAACCAGTCCATAGAGGCAGAATTTCGTTTTTGTTGTCTCCTCATCGCTCAACCGATCGATGTGAGTATTCCCCAACTTCTTCGATTTGTATGCGCACATATTTCATGCTTATTATTGATCTTGGGACCTTAATAGAAACCAACACGAGGCCCATATTGTCAACGGTATTGGGATGCGTCCCAGGGTCGAGGCCCACATTGTCAGTAGTTTTGGGATGCATCCCAGGGTCGAGGCCCACATTGTCAACGGTATTGGGATGCGTCCCAAGGTCGAGGCCCACGTTGTCAGCAGTTTTGGGATGCGTCCCAGGGTCGATTGTCAGCGGTATCGGGATGCGTCCCAGGGTCGAGGCCCACATTGTCAGTAGTTTTGGGATGCGTCCCAGGGTCGAGGCCCACATTGTCAGCGGTATTGGGATGCGTCCCAGGGTCGAGGCCCACACATTTTCATCACAGTTCGGGAACAAAGCCCACATTCGATGGTTCGGGAACAAAGCCCAGGGGTTGAAGCACCTCGCCACAATATCAGCTCAGTTCGATTCCTAGAGATCACATCATCTTGCAGGGATGAACCTTGAGGTCGAAGCACCTCACACCAGATCAACTCAGTTCGAAGCAACAGGCAAGCCAAGTGGCAGCTGGCGAGCCAGGTAAGTGAAAATGCATTACATAACTTTGATAGGATTGTCATTCTCATACACTGCACAAGTCCCATCAAAGTGGGGGCAACTGTAGGCACTGCATTTTTGCAAATAAGTCCCGATGATGAGCCTCGTACGGAGGCACTACTCTTTAAGTTGCGAAAGTCGCGGGAAACGGACGTCGGAAGGGAAAAGTCAGAAATCAATACCTTGGTGGATTTAATTCGTTTGCATAGCTTCGGGTATGCTTGTTGAACCTCTGTTTTAAAATTTATCCTCGGCCCAAACCCCCGCAAACCTACACCAAGCCCACCAAAAGAACCCAAACACACGCCCAAAAGGACCAACCACACGCCCAAATCCTCCCAAAATAATAAATATCCAACACATTAAACACATGATTAAAATCAAATTAAATCACCTTCCTAATTTAAATAAATCATATTCCTAAATTAAATAAATCTAATTAAATCACCTTCCTAATTTAAATAAATCACATGCCTAAATTAATAAATCAAATAAAATCCCATAAATCCCTTTCCTAAACTAAAACAAATCACATGCCTAAATTAAATGGATCTTTTCCTTCACACACACTAATTAAAAGACATCCTCTATAATTACACAATATTTCTTTCCTACCCAAATAAGGAAAACCATAACCCTCTCCTATAAAAAGACACACAAACCTGACTCTCTCTTGGCTTTTTACTCACGCACACTACCCTCACAAACACACACAGCTACTCACAGCCCTCAAACTCAGGCACACTACCCTCACAAACACACAAAGCCACTCACAGCCCATTCTCTCATCACCACTACGCTCTCTCAACAACAACAAAACAGGAACCCTAGCTCTCGGCTTCTCCCTCCACTCACTCAACTCTCGGCCAAATCAAAACCAAACAAACAATCATTCACGCACAGGCCACGTAATCAAAACCCTATGCACACAAAATGCCCTAACCGACAGCCCTTTAAAACCCCATGCATCACGCACGAATCGAGCCATCATGACAACAACAACAACAACAAAGCCAAGAACCGACCCTAAATACTAGCCAAAATAGTGACTGAAAGCAGCCTCAAACAGCCCCTATTCACCGCAAACTGCAGCCCCCAAACAGCCTCTATTCACCGTGAAACAGTCCCCAAACTGCACCCTTAAATTACAAAAAAATTGCACCCTAAAAACAACAGTAAAAACAACAGAGTAAACAGCAGCCCAAAACAGTGAGGCAACTAAGGAAAATAGCGAACTAGTAAGTCGGAAAATTTACGGAGCATCAACCCTTCCGACAACCGCTTAACACACTTCTAATAAGCGACTTAAAAGGTAAGACCTGATATCACCCTTTGTTATATTTTATTTTGTTATCCCGGACACGGCATGCTTGGTTGGACATGAAATACGTTCAATCGGGCATGTGAAGTCCTATATTGAAAATTGCCAAGTTCTTTGGTCACATGTTTATTATTCTGCATTTATTTCGCATTATTAGTCTTTTATTATTTCGCATTTAATTTCCGTTTATTGTTGTTTTATTATTCCGCATTTGTTTTGTTCTCTTTGGTTATTTATAGTTATATGTATTATCATATTTCATGTATGTCAACATTGGGTTAATGATTGCATTGTGTTAATGCTTGAATGTTGCCTCTCATGGTAAATCAGATGGAAACCCAAACGTAAATTCCGTAGCCGAATCTGAATGGACGGTAGTGCAGTTTGTACTTGGGATACAACTCCACGTACTGCTTGAGAAACGTTCACGCATATGTTCATGAAATTGTGTGCTTACCATCATTTCGATTTACTTTTATGCATGCAAACTTAGATATAGGTTGTATGCAAACTTAAATATAGGTTATTCTTGCGTATGTATGTTGCGTAGACTTGGTTAGATTATTGCACAAATCCTTTCATTACAAGTGGCATAAGTAAGGGACCATTCTGAACCCAACGGTTCGAGGTCTTCCCTTGCGAGGTGTGAGCGCGGCCTTAAATCATTTCCCAGTTCACACTGGGTGGCGACTCCATTTTATTTCTCTGGTTTAGTTCCCCCGCGGGCTACTCCGTACTCCCGACCGAGCCGCGAGCCTGTAACAGCGTCGCTGATTTCTGTGTCATACAGTAGGTTATCCTAGGGAAACCAAATGATATTTCTTCTACAACCCACAAGAGAACAAAGTATTTGTTGCTATACATGCGGTTTTCCTTGAGAAGGAATTCCTAAATACAGTGGTTAGTGGGAGGAAAGTAGAACTCGATGAAAATCGGAGTGATACTGTTCCTGGCACAGAATCCTTAATGGAACACGAACAGTTCATCAGGGATGAGACTATACCATAATCTTCGAATACACAAGAACCACGTAGATCGAAGAGAGTTAGAAAACAACCTGAGAGGTATGGGTTCTGATCTCACCTCATGTAGATATTAATCTTATTGAGGAAGACGAACCGGCTACGTATGAGGAAGCGATACAAGGTATCGACTCCGGTTTATGGCAATATGCCATGAAATCCGAAATGGATTCCATGTACACCAACCAAGTTTGGACACTGGTTGATGCACCAGAAGGCGAAAGCCTATTGGTTGCAAATGGGTATTCAAGAGGAAGACCGACATGGATGGCAACATACAA